>MU612141.1:0-30227 GCA_025201675.1 Cunninghamella echinulata
AAAATAAAAAGAAAATAAAAATAATTATAAAAATAAAATAAAAAGAAAATAAAAAGAAAAGTTTGAGATAGGATGACTTCAAAGATATACTGGCGCCCTCACAGATAACTTGTGGGACTATGGCCCAATTGGATAAGGCGTCTGACTACGAATCAGGAGATTCCAGGTTCGACCCCTGGTAGTCTCATCACAGTTAATTTTTTGCTAATTGTTTACGGATAAAAAATTATCCAGGTGGTGCCCATAAGCGCAATGAGGTGAAGTTTCTATGGCTGTTTGGTAAGTATAATTTCCTTTTATAGTATTGTTATGTGGGTTTTTGTTTAAGATTTATTTTTTTGAAATAAGGAATGAGTATCATAAGTAATATTTGATATGGATAGTAGAATTCCTGTGAGCATCAGTTCCTGTTTTATTAGTAGAACGACTAAATGCAAAGGAAAAAATAAAAATAAAAAAAATAAAATAAAAATAAAATAAAAATTATGAGTAAAATATAAGGAGTATTGTGTGGGTTTTTGTTTAAGATTTATTTTTTTGAAATGAGGAATGAGTATTATAAGTAATATTTGATATGAATAATATAATTCCAGTGAGCACCAGTTCCTGTTTTATAAATAGAACGACTTAATATAAAAGAATAAAAAGAAAAGAAAATAAAGTAAAATAAAAAGATAAAATAAATATAAAAATTTAAAAGTGTATTATAATTGCAGGATTAAAGTAAGATTTCAGTAACCGCAATGTAAAATGAAGATAATATAAAAATTTAAAAATAATTTAAATTTAAAGTTGTTAAAAAAAATATTTAAGTAAATAAATATAAAAATATAATATAAAATAAAATAAAATAATATAGTTTGTTATAAAAATATATAACTTCAGTAATATGAATATGTTATAGGTAAAATAAAAATAAAAATTATAAAATATGATTTATAAAGTGGACAAGTTTAATAGTTATTTAGTAAATAATAATTTATTATAAAAATTTGACAATTTAAGAGGAAGGAAGAGAAAAAAGTTGGTTCTATTTATATATGAAAAAAAAATTAAAAAAATTATTTAAAATATATTGAGAGTAGGGAAAAGGCATGAAAGTGGCTACCGTATGGAGTGGCTACTCCAGGTGTAGCTACCCCAAAAGGCAGTACCTAATTTTAAGGAGCGCCATTGGTAGCACCATTGTCAACAGAGAATTAAAGTAAGACATTAATAACCGCAAAGTAATATAAAGAAAATAATATAAAAATTTAAAGTACTTTGAACCAGGGTTGTTTAAAAAGTATCTAAGTAAATAAATATAAAAATATAAGATAAAATAAAATAATAAAAATAAAAATATCGCTTTTAATGTCGTACTCGACATTAAAAGTGTAAATAAATTTGATGACAAAAATGGTATAAGAAATAATAAAAATATTTGAGCGATCAGAGTCCAAGATTGGTTTACAAAATGATCCAAGCAGATTCATCGCGCAGCAGTATATACAACTTAGAATATATAAAATAAAAAAATAAATTAAAAAATAAATCATTTTATTAAATTAAATATATAAAAAAAATGAATAGGAAAACTTTTTTTAAAAACAAGTAACCGAGTTATAGTAAAATGGAGGCTGCATAATGACGATAAAAGATATCGGCTTTGAAAGAATTCAACTGAATTCAATCTCGTACAATGATGCGTTTTATTATTAATTTTTGTGCCATCATTAGTTTAAAAGGTACCATTGGATCCCCTATTTTAGCTATATTTTATATCAGTAAAGTAGTTTAGAAAACAGCTATTACTTATTTTATAACTAAGCAATGATTGCTGTTTTGTTAAATAATAATAAAAATAAACTATAGTTTGAATATAATATATATAAATAGTTAAAACTGAATTTGAGTTAATAGATATTATTTTATGCTTGTATAATTAAAGAATCAACAAAAGCATTAAACCAATGTTTGGGTTAATATTTATCTAAATTGTAATTGGTATTTAAATAATGTAAAGATATCAACAAGTATATATATATAATAATAGTAATATATGTACTTAATAATTTTTTTTTTTTTTCTATTTTTTTTTCAAAAAACTTATGCAGTATTTGAATTATTCCATAAGTACTTAAGTTAATTCTAAAATTTTACGTCGATCGGTCAATTATCTGTAAAAATAAATAGATATTAAACTTGAGAACGGTTCTGTAAATAAATCCACAAATATTCGAGATCATATTATTGTTATTTTTAAAACTCATGTCAATTAATTAATTATCTATGAAATAATCTTCATTATTGTAAATACATATGATAATAACGACTAAAAGTAATAATGATAATGATGATAGTAATAGTAATTATAATAATAGTAGTTTTTTTCAGGGTCGTATTGTTTTTGTATACGCTGTATCTTAATTCTTGCCTACCAAGTGGTTAAAAAATTGCGGCAAAGTGATTCGATAAAAAAATCAAAGATTTGCATAATAAAAAACTATATTAATTTCATACACAATGATTATAATTTTTAAAAAATCGTCCATAATTGAATTATTTGTATATTCTGTAACTCGATATACGTATAGATCAGTAAAAAAAATTGGAGCAGGACAGTACAGTATTAAATCAAAAATAAATACAAAACAATAAAATAATATAAATGATAATAATACTATGTATATAACTTATATATATATATTCAAAAAAAGCAACAAAAGTCCAATATTTGTTCACTTCCGAAGACCGAGCCTCCGCGCCCTCTCCATAATGATAATAAAGAGGCATGATTAGTTCATATAATAAAAAAATTATTTATTGAAAAAAACAAAATAAAAAGACACAAGTTTGTTTAATTTTTTTTTAAAATTACTAGAAGAAAAATCGTTCAATTGAGTAAGATATCATTCTTTATTTTTATTTTTAAAAAGTAAAAGAATCTATATAATATATACTAATAAAAAAAAGTGAATAAATTTCATCCTTCTTTTTTTTCCAATAGAAAAACTTAAAAAACATCCTAATCAGGCAATATATACTTTTTTTTTCAGTACTAAACCAATACTTTTTTTTATAAAATATAAACAGTTTTATGTCGGGGAGTATCGGTATACATTACAAATGATCTTCGAAGATTGATGGTATTTACCAGGAAGAAGTGTGTTATTGCTATTTATTTATGAATTGTAAATTTATTATATAAAAGAAATCATTTTATTTATATATTATCCATTACTTGATATAATAAAACATTATATATTTTATATATAATTTCGTACTAATAATACAAGTAAGAAAAAAGTGTATTGTTTTAATTTTTTTTATTATAAAATTTTAAATTATATTTTTTTTTAATCGTCAAAAAACCACTTTATATAATGGTATTATAATCATTCCTAATATTTTATTACCTGTTGACTGATAAGATCAAAAAAAGAAAATCAGATAAAAGTTTTATGTGGAGCTTAAAATTTTAATTTTATTATAAAAAGTCTATTTTTTTCCTATTCTTTTTCTTTCAGTTTTCTTTTATTTTAATTTTATATTAATGTTTCAATGTTATAATTCTGAAGGCTGGGTATTTTTTTTTTATTTTTCTTTTATTATATTATTATTGTTGAATTATATTTCAAGTTTTTAACTTCTATATATACGCGTATTCTTAGGGACCATTCTCTATAGTATATGAGCCAGACTTTACGCCTTGCTTTTTGAATGAGTAAGATTTTTATATACCTCTATAAATGTACATATACGAGATATTGTTTGATACTGATTGTTATTTGAAAATCTTATTCATTATATAGTATTATACTTAGTATACCTTCACTTTATATTATACTGTTTGGAATTATACGATGTAGAAATTTGCACAAACTAAAGCCTTTAAAATTGACTGGAGACTGGTTATATTTTTCAAAAATAGTAATGTATTAAATGATAATAAAATAATAGTAATATAAATCAGAATGAAAGACGGACTAAATTGAATACTACTATTTTCATTTATATATTATAGACAACACTAATACTCATTCTCATTACAAGCATATTATTTATTATTCTAAATGGTAACCATCCATGGTCTGATCTTAATTGGGTGACTTTGGTAACTAATTTAATACTTGCTAATGTAAATAATAATAATAATAAATATATATATTTCTATAAAATTATTATGAACATTTTCAGTTTATTTTATTATTGTAATTATTACCATATAATAACTGTAGATATTTGTAATATATTTACACCATATGGAATATATGAGAAATCGCATTCAATCAAGCGTTCTTTTATTTTATTGGCTAATATATTTGATTGTTGGTGGTATTAAAATATGGTCTTTATTCAACAGAGGTGAATTACATGATTTAAAAAACAATGTTTATGTGATTAACTATTTCCTTGCGATTATCATTTTTATACTGGAAAATCGACAGAAACCAAAGAAACAAGGCATTGAATTAAGTGATGTAATTCTATATAATTAGCAAAATATATACATACTTGTATATGCAGACATATATGTTAACTTTATATTACTTTACGTATTTATTATTATTTTTAAATTTATAATAGGATGACGATGATATATATAATGTAGAAGAAAATGCCAATATATTTTCAAGATTAGTATTTTATTGGATGACTCCATTAATTCAAAAAGGTTATAAAAAACCCTTAACAGAAAAAGATATGTGGTAAGTATTTATATTATATATATATATATATATGTGTGTGTGTGTATGTCTGAGATAGGAATAATAATGTTTTTATTTAATTGTTTTTTATAGGCAGCTTCGTAGTGATGATCGGCCACATTTATTAAGTGAAGAATTTCAAAAACATTGGGAAAAAGAGTTACAGCGTGAAAGGTGATTTGCTTTTTATTTTATTTTTTGAAAATATATAGGAACATATGTTTTTAATTACTCTTTATACTTTATATTTCAATTTTTTTAAATATATTTAGACCTTCTTTGTCTCGAGCGCTAGGAAAAATATGTGGTAGAGACTTTATTATTGCAGCGGTAATAAAAATAATAAAAGTAGAATATTGAGTCGTTTATAAATATATAATTTGCTAAAATCCTCTTATCTATCTATATATGATTTTTTTTTTTTATTTCAGGTTTTTAAGTTTATCAAAGACATACTCCAATATACGCAGCCAATTCTTATGAAAAGTTTGATACTTTGGGCAGCAAGTTATCTTACAGATCAACCTTTTCCAGCTTATCAGGGTATCGTGTTGGCAGTTGGTATGCTTATTTCTTCAGTTGTGCAAATAATATCTCTTATGACATACTTCCATTTATGTATTGGGACTGGTATTAAAGTGAACATTATATTGGTAACAGCAATTTATCGCAAGTCGTTGGTTTTAAGTAATGACAATCGACAAGCATATACTGTTGGTGAAGTAAGTTTATAATTTAATAAATAAAATAACATAAATGAGCATATATTATTTTATATTTATTTTATTTGTCATTTTTGTTTATTTTGTATTAGATAGTTAATCGTATGGCAGTAGATTCAGCAAGACTTTCTGCTATTTTTGAGCATCTACATAATTGTAATATAATATAATATAAATAGAGTATCATAACATAATATACTGTTTTTAAGTTTAAAATTAATACATTTTCTTATTTTTTTAACATAGTATGGAGCTGTCCTATTCAAGTTCTTTTAGCTCTTTTCTTCTTATGGCAAAGCATGGGCCCAAGCATATGGGCTGGTGTTGGTGTCCTTATATTGGCTATTCCTGTAAATATACAGATATCAAGAGTGATGCGTCGTCAGCAAAAAATACAAATGAAGAACAAGGATGATAGAATAAAATTAATGGTAATAATATATACATACATAAACATATAACTAAATGTTCATTATTATTATTTTTATTAATTATACTATATATAATTTCCTTTTAACTTTTCATTCCCAAATAGAATGAAGTTTTGAATGGTATCAAAGTGATTAAATTATATGCATGGGAAAAGCCTTTTATAGAAAAAATTGAGTTCATCAGAAACAATTTAGAATTAAAGACACTTAAAAAAATTGGCATATTGTCTGCATATCAAAATTTTGCTTGGTGGTCAGTTCCTTTTTTTGTTACTATTGCAACATTCTCTGTGTACATTGCTACTTCAACACAGCCATTAACAAATGATATTATATTTGTCGCCATGTCATTGTTCAGCATGCTACAATTTCCTTTAACGATGTTTCCTGAAATTTTTTCTAATGTAATTGAAGCACATGTATCATTGATTCGTATTGAAGACTATTTAAAATCAAAGGAATTGGATTCAAATGCCATAGTACGAGAAGATTACAGAAATATTTCAGATTGGACATTAAATACACCACTGATCGATATTCAACAAGGTACATTTAAATGGAATACTAAATCAGAATTGCCTTCATTGGAAAATATTGACGTTAAAGTTAAAAAAGGAGAATTGGTCTCTGTTGTGGGAAGAGTTGGGTCTGGAAAATCAACACTTATTAGTGCTCTTTTAGGTGATATTACTAAAGTAAATGGAACTGTACACTTACGTGGATCAGTTGCTTATTGTTCTCAGCAATCTTATATTATTAATGCAACAGTGCGTGATAATATTTTATTTGGTTATGAATATGATGCTGTGTTTTATGATAAAGTGATAAAAGCCTGTTGTTTAGAAGAGGATTTACAAATTCTTTCTTTTGGCGATCAAACTGAAATTGGAGAACGTGGTATCAATCTTTCAGGTAAAAAATAAAATAAACTAAATAAAAAATGCACACATTTTTTATTTATTTATTTATTTATTTCAAAATTAAAATGTTTATTAATCTGTATTATTTCTTCCTTTTTATATACATTAGGTGGGCAAAAAGCTCGTATATCTTTAGCTCGTGCCTTATATGCTCGTGCAGATATATATTTATTAGATGACCCTCTTAGTGCCGTTGATGCTCATGTTGGAAAGCGTTTGTTTGATAATGTAATTGGGCCAAATGGATTATTGAAAACAAAAGCAAGACTTTTAGTTACTCATGTGATTGGATATTTACCTTTAGCTGATAAAATTGTAATGCTTCATGATGGAAAAGTAATTCTAAATGGAACATATGATCAGTTAATATCCAGTGAAACAGAATTATATTATATAATGACAAATAATGGACAAGATGAAACTAATACCGATAACGATATCAATCAACACGAAAGCAATTCGACGCATGATGACACAAGCGATGACGATAGTACCAATAATATTAAACAAATGCTTAGAAGGAAAAGAAGATCAAGCAATGCTAGCAGTTTATCAGCAATCAGTTCATTATTACAGCCATGTCACAATGAAGAAGAATGGGGCCCATCAAATCAGGAAAATAATGGAAAAAAAGCAATTAAAGAAAATAGCAAAACGGAAGATGAAGAAGGTGCAATTGGGAATTTGATATCAGTAGAAAAAAGTGCTAAAGGTGAAGTTGATTTACAAGTATACAAAAAATATTTTAAATCCTTATCATGGCTTGGCGTTATTGCTGCACTATCGTTTCAAATGATTTCTCAAGGTTGTCAAGTGGGTTCTAACGTTTGGTTAAAAAAATGGGCAAGCATAAATGAACAAAGTGGTGGTGCAAGCCAACACCAATGGCTATATTTATTAATATATGCAGCAATTGCTTGGTCATCTACTATTTTTACAGTGTTACAGAGCGTCATTTTAAGGGTCTATTGTACTATCCGATCAGCTAAGTTACTCCATTTTGGCATGTTAAATACTATAATGCATTGTTCGAGTCAATTTTTTGACACTACACCATTAGGCAGAATTATCAACAGATTTTCAAGAGATCAGCAAGTTGTAGACGAAGTATTACCACGATTTCTTGCTGGGTTTGTTCGTGTATTTCCAACTTTAGTGGCAACTATATTAGTTATTGGCTTTTCATACCCTCTCTTTATTATCATCATTATACCGCTTTCCTTATTATACTACCGTATACAGAAATATTATTTGGCATCATCTCGTGAACTAAAGCGTTTAGCATCAATCACAAGGGGCCCTATTTACTCTCATTTTCAAGAAACAATTGCTGGTGTATCAACAATTCGTGCATATAACCAACAACAAAGATTTATTTATCAGAATGAAGTTAAATTAACCGTCAATCAACGAGCTAATTATACTTCAACATCGTGTAATCGGTGGTTAACACTAAGATTGGAATTATTGGGGTCGTTAGTTATTTTTTCTGCTGCCATCCTATCTGTTTTTAATGTATTGTATAAATCATACGAGGCTAATCAATCGAATGATGGTGGGTTATTATTTATAGCTACAGTGGTGAAAGGCACTAGCAATGGTGTTGATCCTGGCTTGGTTGGATTAACTTTGACTTATGCTTTAGGTATATCAACAATACTTACTAGGGTAATTCAATCCTATTGCCAAATCGATACAAATATTATATCAGTTGAACGAATTAAGGAATATTCAGAATTACCTACAGAAAAATATAATGGAACAATTATACCACCTAAAACATGGCCACAGCATGGTAAAATTGTATTCAAGAATTTTTCGACTAGATATCGACAAGGTTTACCTTTGTGTGTTAATGATATATCATTTACTATTAATCCATGTGAAAAGATTGGTATTGTTGGTAGAACAGGCAGTGGTAAAAGTAGTTTAGTGTCCTCCTTATTTAGAATTATTGAAGCAGCGGATGGTGCCATATATATAGATGATTTACCTATTGCTGAGCTTGGATTATTTGATTTAAGATCACGACTATCTATTATTCCTCAAGACCCTGTTTTATTAATTGGTACAATTAGATCAAATTTAGATCCTTTTGGCATTCATGATGATAGTACTTTATGGTCAGTGTTGACTCATGCTCATTTACACGATGCAATTAAGAAAATGGATGGTCAGTTGGATGCTGACGTTTTAGAAGGTGGTCAAAATATATCACAAGGGGAAAGGCAGCTTATATGTTTGGCTCGTAGTTTATTAAGAAAAAGCAAGATTATTGTTTTAGACGAAGCTACTTCAAGTGTTGATTTTGATACTGATCGTCGTATTCAAAATACTATTCGTTCTGAATTCTCTGACTCTACCATCCTCACAATAGCTCACAGGGTAAGTCTTTTTTTTTTAATAATAATAATGTAATGAATTGTAATGCGATTATTATTATTATTATTATTTGTTGACCATTTTTTTATTTTTATTTAATAGATAAATACTATTGCTGATTATGATCGTGTTATTGTTTTAGATCAGGGAAAAATTAAAGAATTTGACACTCCGTATAATTTGTTAACAAAAGAAGATGGCCATTTCAAATCTATGTGTGAAAAGAGTGGTGAATATTCCAAAATTTTAGCTATAGCTACATCAAAGCATGTTGAATAATATTTATGTATTTTTATTTACTTATTTATTTTAATAAATTCCTAATTTATAGTCATATATAATATCATAATATATATATGTATATATATAATATAAAATGTTAAATATATTAAAAATGGCAACATTGAAAAAAAATCATTCATGCTCATGTGATTTGAATCTCAGTCATTTTTTTTTTATCTCGGTTTCGGTAATCAGTTTTTTTCCCTCTTTCTTTCAATTTATTTTTTCATACACTTTTATTTTTTCATTTTTTATTTTTATACTGTTATGGAGCAATCTGTATCTAAATTAGCCAAAGGAATTTATTCAACTTTAAAAAATAGTGTATTAGAAACCTCTTCATGGAGATCAGCTTATGCACAAATGGAAGCAGACTCGGAGAATGAAGATGACGATACCAATTATAATAATAGAAATACAACTATGTCCAACAGTCTCTTTTATTCTATACCGCAACAGTATGGAGAGGAAAGCATTCCATTAACTGAATCACAGGGTTATTCAGATAGAAGCCAACTTGTATTTAGCCATGAAGGATCAGATGACGACGATAGTGATGATAATATTAATAATATCAATAACAGCGAATGGACTACTTCTCAGCAATTAGGATACTCAAACTATGAAGAAAGCCCCGTAAGATATAATTATAATTAATAAATATAATACTATTTTTTTTTATTTTTATTTATCTCTTTTATTCTTTCCTTATTTCTTCTCTCTCTATTTTTTTTATGTTTATATATTAAATAGAAACCATCAGCTATTTATCTTGATATTCCTTCAACTCAAACTACTTCCCAACAACCTAAAACATTATCAGAATCTCTATTGCCTACAACGGCTGCGGTAAATGATAAGAATATTAAAAGAGATAAGAGACATTCAAATATATGTATGTATGTGTATCTGTGCGTATTTATAGAATCTAACTATTATCATGTATATATTTATATTTATATTTATATTTTTACTCTATTAGATTCCTTCTAGTATAGCTAGTTTGAAAAATAGTGAACAAAAATTAAGAGATCCTTTTTTCGCAATAGTTTATGCTGCCTCTTTCCTTATATATTTTTTATCTGGGCTTATCATATTATTTACAACTAACGTAATCAAAAATATCATTAATAATATTAATAGTAATGAATATAAAGTTGATCAATATATTAACGTTTTACTTTTTTATTATATTTGATTCAATTTTTTTTGAATAGTCCCATTCTCTTGAAAGTTATGCAAAAGGAACAACTTTTAATACGATAAAAGATAGTGCAGGTAAACATATAATAATAATATTAATAACAATTACACAAGTATCATTCCTAATATAAAATATTACTATAGGGCTATTATCTGTTATGATGCTAATAGCTTTAGTCGTTGGAACAATATGGATTTATGTACTTCGGACACTTACTAAGGTAAAAAAATAATAATAAAAATCTCATTTATTTAATTTTATTTTATTTGATTAACATCATTATATATATATTAATATTTATGTTTAAATTTGATTTTTATGTTTGATTTTTTTAGACAATTGTTTGGGGTACTATTATTGGCGTTCCATTAGTATTTACAAGTATATTCATCTGGTCATTAATAGAATCATTACACAATCATTATTTTTATGAAAATGAAGTAACAAAGCAAGATACTAGGTACAAATACATACATACATACATACATTCATACATAAATGCATTTTTTTTTTATAACCTATTGACAAAGAAAATTAACCATATATATATATATATATATATATAAATCATGTTAGTTTAACGGTCATGTCATTTATTCCTTTAATATTGGGCAGCATATATACTTATTTAGTATTCAATAGTCGTCATAGGATTCAAAAAACCATATCGGTCATTGAGGTAAATTAAATAAATGATTTTTTTTTTTGGATGATACTATAATTTATTAATCATATGTATTTTTTTTTATTTTTATTTTCTTAATATATGTGGATATAGTTGGCATGTGATGTACTACGTTATAATCCTGGTATTATTTTGGTCTCATTTATTTTGATGTGTGTATTCATAATATTTACTATTATTTGGATGGTTCTGTTTAATCGATTATGGTTAATAGGTTATTTAAAAAAGGAAACGACATCAGGTAATTACAAATAAATATCTAAATATCTAAATATAAATCATTTTTATTCTCAATTTTTTTTTTTTACTTATTTAAATAATTTAACTATCTCTATGTAGGCGCTATTTGGGTTGTTAATGATAATGCATATTTACTTGCTACTTTTTATATATTTATATACTTATGGACATCAGCTATTTTAATTAATATGCAAAGGTAAACATACGATATATAAATGAGCATAAATATATAAAGTTTTTAAGAAAAAAAAAGTGTTTTAATAATAATTTTATTTATATTATTATTTATTTTTTAGATTCGCTTTATCTGCAATAACTGCTGACTGGTATTTTCATAGGTAATAAAAATAAAATGCTTTTGAATATAAAAAAAATAATATAAAAAAATAAAATAAAAGATAAATATAATTATAATTTAAAAATAATTTTGATTATTATGTTAATATATTAATATAGACACACATCCAATAGTCAGGCTAATGAAAAAACATGGCAGTTGGCATTAAGAAGAGCTGCAACTATTTCTTTTGGAACTTTAGCTTTTGGAGGTCTTATATTGTCCATTGTACAGTTTTTACATATAGCCACAGGGACCATGAAAAAAGTAATTTTATAAAATTGTACATAATTATAACAATAATATATAATATTAATAATAAAACTAACTGTAATGATAATAACATATTGTTTCGATATTAGTATGTCAAGAAAAGCAGACCATTTGTATCAATTATAACAATGATCATATCGTATATTGAAGCAAGTATTAATCAAATAAATCATTATGTTATTGGATTAGCCGGTATTACTGGCGACGGGTTTTGTTCATCTGCAAGATCGGGAACGAAAATATTTCGTAGAAATTTGATATCTGGTTTAGTTGGAGGTAAAAAATGTGGTAATGATCGTAGAATTTATTATAATATACTAATCGCATCATTTTTTTTTTATTTTTTTTATTTTTATTTTTATTTTTATTTTTTAAATAGATCTTATTACTAGGATGGTATTATATGTTGGTGCTCTTGTGATATCAATTGCGTCTGGATTTGGTGGTTATATATTTGCAAGTCATAACCTTCATTCATCTCATGGATTTATTATTGGTTTACTTGCCGCTATTGTACCATTGTATATGTCTCAGTTTTTTTCGTACACGATGATGAGCATGTAAGTTTTTTTTATAAAAAAAGTAAAAAAAAATAGATCAACAGTTACTAATCAATATATTTTTATTTATGATTACTTAGTGTGGATGCTACATTTTTATGCTATGCAATTGATTTAGATACTGGTAGTGTGCATCTCAGCGTAGCGCACGACGTATTTTCCGGATTCGATTAAATTTTTAATCATGTAATTTATTTTGTTTACTACTATTTCTTATTTATATTCTTCCCAAATCTATAATATATGTATATCTCATTATATTAATTCTCTCTTGATAAATATCCGTAACCTTCTTTCCCTTTCCCTTTATATATATATATATATATATATATGTTTATATGTCCATAATTTATTTTATCAAAGTAATATTCTTTTATAAATATATTTACTTTTTTTTTACACATATGTATGCTATCTATTATTATTATTATTATTTAAAATATATGTATAATAAATATTAATAATTTAAATAATAATGAACTGATAGTGAAAAAGACAAAATTTATGCAAACTAAATAGGAAAATCACATATTTCTTTGTTATAAAATAAAATGAATTATATATAAAAGATGTATTTTTATAGAAAGTTAAAAAATTAAAGAGAAAAAAAAAATACTATGTATTATATATATATTACTAATAGCAAATAAATTATAAGTAAAAATTATATTAGTTGTAAATAATTTCTATATATTTATATTTGAATAAAAATAATAGTAAGTGAATAAGAAATAAAAGTTAATAAATAAATTAATAAAATAGTCAAATTAATAGGTAATTTTAAGACGATCTACAGGGAATTTTTTAGCTAAATATTCATGTACAGGGCCCAATACAACGAATCTTTCCCAAACTAAAGCAGTAGCCATATTTCCTAAAATCAAACCCCATAATTTATATCTAAAATCTTGGGGAAAAACATTATGACCTAGTGGTGTATTATAAGCTTCAGTGTTTAAGTTGGGAAGAGGATAGCCAATTTCATTCAAGACTTCTTTTGTACCACAGTTGAAACGGAACATACATCCAAAGATGTTGGGATCGGCTAACAACCAATAAGAAGCAATAGCAATATATAATAACCATAAGAAAACTAAAAAGTAATTTTTATAAAAGGCCTGTCTAAATTTATATCCAAAGTTTTGTACAGCGGCATTATTTATAAATTGGAAAAGGCAAATGAATGTAAGTATCTCAGCCTCATAACTATCAGCAAGTAACCACCAACGATCTATATATATAATGAGTAATAGCAATAAAAAAAATAGGAATAAAAATAAAAATAAAAGTGTGGTGAATATAAAATAAATAAATGAAAAAATAAATTATATATATATCTTTTAAACTTACACATATCTACTGCTTTTGAGTCAAATTCATTACATCTGAACCACTGTTGTTTAAATAATAATACATAGCCACTAATTAAATAAAGCCAGTTGATTAATACTACACCCATAGTGGAAGCTAACACTTGAGGACCTAATAATTTAGCAGTAGGTCTTTGAACAGCTAAATTTTCTTCTGCTTTAGATAATGACACAGCCCAAGTTAGTAACACGGTAATAAATACATCTACAGCAATCCAAATATTTTGTGACATGGAAATAGAGAAATAAAATGTAAAAATTTTCAACATCATCATCACTTGACCATATACTAATTTTTTTAAAATAAATTAATAAGTAAAAGTAAAATAAAATAAAATAATGATAATTAGTATGCTTAGTATATTTTGTGTATCCTCCTGTTATTGTATGATTTACTATTTTTTTATTTTATAAATGACTAATAAAAACTTACATATTAAATATTTGTACCCAGTAATAGAGGTAGCTAAAGCAGCGCGGCCTTGACGAACCAATTCAACACAAGACTTGACACTACGAATACTAGTACTAAAAGGAGAAACAATCGAAGCTTCAGCGTCTGACATAGCAATACCAACGTGAGCAGCACGAAGTGCACCACAATCATTTCCACCATCGCCAGTCATAGCAGTAATACCACGTTCCATATGTAATTGAACGCATTGTACTTTTCCAGAGGGAGTCATACGAGCAAAGACACGAATATCTAAAAGGTATTTACGAATTAAATCATGGTTAACCAACCAATCAAATGCTTTCCCAGTAACAGCCAATTCTACAGGTGTGTGTTGTTGATTTAAAAGATATTCATCTACATTAACATCATGGAAAAGATCAGGTTCATCCACATCGATCCATACCACACGATCAACTTTCTTATCATAATCACCAAGTAAGACTTTTGTATTAGATTGAATGGTCATCCCACATTGTCGAGCAATATAAACACCAGTTAATGCTGTATCACCTGTAATCATTACAGTTCTTGTAGCGCCACGTTTTAATTCTTGAATATTTTCTGTTGTATCCGATTTTAATTGATTTTTAAATATAATAAGCCCCATAAAATGAATATCTTGTTCCATTTGATCTCGGTTCCATTGTTTAAATCCATCTAACCCATTTTCAATTTGATCCAAATCAATTTCTCGATGAGCAAGAGCTAATACATAGCATCCATGACGAGCATGGTCAGAAGTGACGGTATCATAGTTATCAGGAATAGAAACAGGGTCAGATAAATCTTTGATTTTTTCATAGGCGCCTTTGACAAATATATGGATCTTGTTTGTTTTAGTATCAAGGACTGCAACAGACATGGACATTCTTGCGTGGACAAATTCAAACCGTTTCAGTACATGGATTGCATGTCGTTCTTTTTCATTCTCATTACTTAAACGTGGTGGTAAAAATGTATCGATATATTCTTCTTGATCGGATCGGTTTTCATTCTTTTGTAGTTCCCATCCAGACGATTTCATACATTCAACATCAACAGGATTACCTATTTTATATAATATTGATTTATTTACAAGGAAACAAATAAACAAATAAAAATAAAAAATTAAAATTAAATCTATACGATAGTACTAACTATTTTTTTTTATAAAATATATACAAATGTAAATATAAATTATCGTTTCTATTTTTATTTTATTTAAATTACCAATATATTGATCATTTAATAAGGTAACAGAATGACAAGTAGCAACAGCAATTTGAGCAAGTCTTGGACTATCTTCTACTTTATTGATTTGTTGATCAAATTCAGGCATTACATTATTTTTTCTATTTTCAGTAATATTATTGACATGTCGTATGGGTTGCACACTAAAGAATTCTAAACCTTCTTTTGTTAAAGTTCCGGTTTTATCAAAGCAAAATATTTGAACTAAATTAAGTAAAACAAAACAAGACAAAATAAAATAAAATGGTAATAATACATTTTAGTAAATTAAATAATAATTATTACTATTATTATTATAATTTATTTTGTTTTATTTTATTTTATTTTACCTTTTCCGGCCATAAGGATTCGAGGTAAATCGACGCAGTAAATGTGTTTATCACGTAATCTACCGGCAGTAATGGATTGACCAACCACTAATGCAGCAGGAAGAAGAGGAGAAACAAGTTGACTGATAGCGAACATAATATAAAACCATGCACCTAAATTGATTGATTATTTTATAAAAAAAAAGAAATAAGAAGAAAAGAAAAGAAAGTAGGTATATGATTAGTAGGATTATTATATATATCTATATATCTATATATATATATATATATAAATTTACTTGTTCCTTTAGCATATAGCCAAATAGCAACACCAAGACAAATAACACTGCAACACAATAGAATGACAATAACAATTTTAAGTTGCTCATCAAAGATAAAAGATACTTTTGTTGGGAATAAAATTTTCTTGATCAATTCACCTTTATCAGTAGCCGTACCTGTTTGAGTAACTAAAGCAACAGCGCGATGATGTAATGGAGAGGATGATGAGGAAGAAGTAGAAACAACGGTTGGCTGAGCTTGAGAAATAGTTGTACCCGCAAAGATAGTAGATATTTTATTTGCTCCCATTCTTTGATACACATTATGATCATCGGCACGTAATGGGAATTTACGAATGGGAAGAGGTTCACCCGTTAAAGAACTTTCATCAACAACAATGTTTCCAGAAAGTATGATAGCATCACAAGGAACGCTATTTCCTTCAACAATTTCGAAGAGATCGCCAGGTAACAATTCAGCTGTGGATTTCATTTTCCATTCACCATCACGGAAAATAGAGACTGTATCTGTAAATTCTGCCATTTTCTTGATTCTCTTTTCTGATCGAAGTCTAACAAAAACTTTCACAAAGGCGGACGCTAAAATAACACAAGTATCTGCAATACCAACTTGCCCTATATATTAAATAAAAGAAATATATAAAGAATAAAATAATAAGAAAGACAGATAAAATAAAATAATGCTAATAAAATATCAATGAGGGAGGGGGGTTTTTTTTTAAATAAAAAATACTTACAATAAGCAAAGTAATAAAATAACCAAAGAATAGTAAATTGATAAATATAAAAGAAAGAAGCAAATTCTCTGAAAAGAGCCAAAAAGAAGTTGGGAACATAGACTTGAATAAAGTTAGGGCCAATTAATTCTTCACGGAAAGAGGCTTCTTCTTCCGTTAAACCGTTTGTTAATTGAGCTAATTCACTGCAAGTTTCACCAAGTTCAAAGATATGAGGTACAAATAGCCCACTTTCAACTTGATATACATAACGGGTGCATTGGTAAACAAAATAGGATGTTCCATTTCTTGTTTTTTGTAATTTACAATTAGTAACATTCACATCAATACCGAATAATCTAGTAATCGTAGCTTCAATCTGTCTCACAGTGTCCATAACAATATTTGATTGTCCTTCCAAAAGGATCAAAGCTATATAATAAGAATAATAAAAAATAGATTGTGGTTGTTATTAACATAGGTGTTTTTAACTTGTATATATATATATATATTTACCTTCTTGTTTTTTTTCAACTTGAACATATTGACCTTCACCATAATTGCATTGTATTCTGAAGAAGTTTGGTAACCTGAATCTAAATATAGTGAGACTTGCATACCAACCAAAAAAGATATACCACATGCCAATAAAAGCACTCGACTCAACAATAAAGTCTCCACCAAAAAGAGCGAAATCCATATAATAATCTTTGGTCATCATGATCATAAATCCAATATGACCAATGGTTTGAATAATAAAGATCAATCCAACGATATTTCCAATAATGTCTCGTTTATAAGCTTTAATAATCATATCTTCTTCTACTACTACATCTACATCTTCATTTCCTGGAATGCTATCTTGTTCAATTTTCATATTCTTTTTCTAAAAATAAAAAAAGTAAAAGAAGTGTATATAAAAAGTAAATCAATCTGAGTTTTAATCCTAGTTGCATAATTTTTTTTAAAAACATACAAGGTTTGATTTATCATTCATCGTTTCAATAAGGTTTGACTTGTTTTCATTATGATTTTTCTTGATCACCTATTAATATTATTATCATTGTTATAAAAGAAAAAAAAAAAAAGAATAAAGCATTATTTTTAGTATGTATCAATCCTGTCATGCAAAATATTTTTTCCCCTCATTTTTTTCCAAATCAAGACTTCTCCTTCTCTCGCTCACTGACAACGCGTTATAAAATGCAATCAGACATCCACTTCTCCTCCCCCTTCTCCTCCTTCTTTTTAATCCTTAATATTCCCTTAATTCCCTTTTTATATTCTTCTTTTTTTTTTTTTTTATTTCTATTTTTTCATGGACTAATTTTAACTTACCGATTCACGAACCGATTTATAGAGCCACCAAAAGATTAAAACCAAAAAACAAGAGCCATAGAATGTATAAAGAGCAATAAAAACAGGTTCAGTATAGGTCAAAGGAGGGTAAACTTTAGCTGGACAATCACCCCACATAGGTTCATTTAAAGTAGGTCGAGTATTCCAAGGTTGAATAGTTGTGACATTATTGTTATTTTGTGAAGTAATAAAACTAGTACATGAATTTGTTGCTAAAGTTTGTTTATTTTCAATAATAAAATTGGTGATTTTAACATGAAAAGGTTGACAAGGATAAACAGGTTCTGTAAAAGCATTTGATGAAGAGCAAGAGCAAGCAGAGATAAGGTTAGTTGGACACGTTGGACCCTCATGACATTGACCATCCATACAATAAACTTGATTAGGGTTGGAACAAGTAGGTCGTATTGATTCTGGGCACACTTGAATATCAGTTACACATAAAGTTGGACATGGGTAAGCATTATAAGTTGCCAAAGGACATTGCTTACCATAAATATCATATCCATTCACTATTTAAAAAATAATGGTAATAGTAAATAAAAAAGTTTGTCAAAAATATAATCATATTGTGCCGTTTTTCTTGCCTCTCTTTTTTTATTAACAACTTTAAAAAAGGCATGGCTTTTATTTTTTTTATTTACCTTGATTAAATACTGGTACACCATTTACCGCCAGCGGTAATATACAATATATAACAGATAAAATAAATATATACATATTTATTTTATTATAAAAAAGGAAAAAATAAGGAGGGAAAAGAAAGAGAAAAAAAAATATGAAAAAAAAATGATTGAAATTTTTATATAAAATCGCGGTGTTTAAAATTCAAAAAAGTAGAGTAAAATTTATGATTATCAACTTGTACTACTACAAAAGAATATAAACGTTAAAAAATACAAGATTTTATGGTTTAAGGAAGTATTCGGTTGTTTAACAAAATGGATATAAAAACAAATGGATCTACATTTACTTTTTATTTTTATTTTTTTTATAATAGCCATTTTATCCATTTTTATTATGACTATTAGGATTATATGAATCATAAGCTTTATATATTTTTATAGTGTGAATTTATTAATCTACCTTTTTTTTCTTTCTTTTTTTTTTTTCTTTTTTGAAAAAGAGCTCAGTTTAAACTTTAAATGATAGAAAAAAGAAGTGATAGAAAAAAAATAAAATAAAGAAAAAGAAGAGGTAGATTTAAATAATAATAATAATAACAATAATAATAGTAATAATAAATAATGCCATTATAATTATATTAATACAAATATGTTCCTATTTAAACCAATATATATATATATATATAAGTGAATGTGTGTATAACCTTTTATTTCTTTTTTTTAATGGATCACCGATTTCCCGAACGTATATAGAAAAGCTGAGCCCAGAATTCCAGGTCCCATTTTCTGTTTGATTTGTAAAAAAAAAATACCATAAAAATATAAAAGTTAAATGAAGAGGATGGTATATACAATGTTCATAGAAAATAAAGTTATTGCTATTATGTACTTTATCTTTATAAATTTATATGTAATATATACATAAAGCTCTTTTAATTTTTTTCTCTCTCTGATTTACTAATATCGAAGGACACAATAGTAATACTGGTGATACTAAAAAATATAACTTTCAATATGTAGATCATTTTCTTACGTAAAAAAATCGATAATTTGTATGATCAGTGAGAATATAATTATTTACGAGTATAGTCTGACAAAAAAATATAGAGCAATAAAGAATCAGTTACTTCTTTTTTTTAAAAAGAAGTATCAATTTAATGACATCATATTAAACTTTATAATTGTTTCACAATATATCTTTTTATTATTATTATTACTTTTTATATCTACGTTTAATTTTTAATCTAATTCTTCTCATTCTTGAATCCACTTCATCCAATCTAGCTTCTAATTCTTCTCTTTTACGTCTACTTAAAGCATTACCACCGCTAACAGGAATTTTACTATATTCTGCTTGTAACTTAAAAAAAAAGGCAGGCAAAAATAAATAAGTATTTAGTACAATTATGATCATATTAATTAGTACATACATATTTTTATATCTATTTGTTCGTTTACCAATTCTTTTTCATATAAAAATCGTTGTAATTGACCATCCAAATCAACAGAAGAAGTTGAGCTGCAAGGTGTCATACTACGATGGTGGTGCTGGTGCATCCGGCGTGAAGGTGATTCTTTTCTGGACTCTGTTGTATGAGTTGTTGAAGTGGATATACTTTTTTCTTTATGATGCTTAGAAATAGATTTTGATTTGGTGATAAGTCTTGATAAATTCATATTGGATTGCGCATTATTATTATTATTATTATTATTATTATTGGTGGTATTAGTAACATTATTATTATTATTGATGGTATTAGTATTATTATTGTTGGATGATGAGGATGAAGAAATTATAAATGCATTAAATTCTTTTTCATTTCTAAATATAAATAAATAGAGATATGAAAATACAATATTTTATGAGTACATATACACACACATATATCTATATATACATAACTTTTTTCTATTGAATACTTTTATACAAGTATTACCTTTTTTTTTCATTGTTACTATTGGTATCTTTGCCAAATATATCTAATTTTAATAAGCATTCCATGGTATTTTGTATTGTTTTAATTTGGTCATGATAAGAGGTATATTTTTCTTGAATAAGATAGGAAGGTAGATGAAGGTTGTGATTTTTTGATGGAGATGATGGAGCGGATAATAGCAAAGTATCAGTGGTAGCTTTTTTTTCTAATTCCATTTTCTTTGTTTCCATTTCAGCTTGAAGTTGTTGATTTTGATTTAATAAATGCTTTATTTGTTCTGTAGCTTGACAAAATCTTTCCAATGCATCAGTAAGTTCATCTTGGTATTTTTCTTTCTCCAGCTATTATTATTATTTAAATAAATAAGTAAAAGTATGTTATTAATATTAATACCACTATTTATCTTTATATATATATAATTAAATATACCTTTTCTTGTTGATATTTTGTTTTCCATTCTTGACTTTCTTTTGTCAAAGTATCAACGTTATGACATAAATAAGTAATATCTTTATTATAAGCTATATAAAATAAAAATATAAGGTAAAATGAAAAAGTACTATATAAATATTTCTTTTATTTTTTTTACCTTCTTTTTGTCTTTGTAAAGCGTTGACTACAGCTCTTTCACTTTCAAGTTCTTGCTTTAAAAGCTCAATACTTAGATGATGTCTATTTAAATCATGTGGTTTTGTTTTTTGAGAAGAATGGTCAAAGAAGGAAGAAGAAGGAGAGGAAAAATCTTGATTATTTATAGTAGATGATATATGGTTTGTATTATTATTATTATTATTATTATTATTATTATTATTATTATTATTAATGTTATTATTATTATTATTATTATTATTATTATTATTAGTTGTAGTTTGTTGTTGTTGTCTATAAGTTTCATGAGGTAAACATAATGAGTTTCTATGGTATTGATGATAATGTCGGGATGATGATGATAATGAAGAAGATGAATAAATATGGGAATCATTATTATTATTAAGATCGTTTGAGCTTTGACATATCATTGAAATAGGTCTACGTGTCGAACATTTGTAATGGTTCGATTTATGCAATTGCTGTTGTTGTATTGGGTCTATAGAAAGGAAATGATGAGACGGAGCAGGCGAAAAAAAAGAATTTTCTTCATCATGGTGTTGATGATTTATTTTAGCAAGTTGTTTATGATGGTGTTGATCTTCATAAACATCATAGTGTTGCTGTTGTTGATGAATAGAAGGAGTTGTATTATAATAGTAATGATAATAGTAATCTTCATCGACAGGTGTTGATATATTATCTTCCACAGTAGACTCGGAAGATCTTCTTATATTAGGACAAGGAGGTTGAAGTTGAGGAGGAATTGGAGGAGGAGAGGAGAGTAAAGGAGGATTTTGATGATGAAACGTGCTTGATCTTTTCATTAAATGTTGATGATTATTTTTTTGTAAAGTAAGTAAATCATTTGCTGATTCATAGGAAGGTATAGATTGTCTATTTGATGCTTTGGGTGATGATGGATATAATGATTGTTGTAAAGCCATTTGCCTTAAATTAGTACAAGAAGTAGGGCGTATTAATTTTGGATGATTTTTAATTTTAGGCGATTTTGCGACATTAGACTGATTGTTATTATTAGTAGTAGAGGTATCAATAACGGAAAGTTTTGGAGAAGAAGATGCTGAATTAGAGGGTGAACTCGCTGAATCATTATGGTTATTGTTATTGATAATATTATTGTCGATTGTACTATTATTATTATTGTTATTACTGTTGTTATTACTATCATTATCACCATTAATATTACTATTACTATTATCAATCATTAAATTTTCTATAGCACTATTGTTTCTATTGCTATTTCCTTTACTAGATAATAAATTTGTTAATATAAAATCTTCTTTTTCTTGTTCATCCTTTTTTATTGATTTATGTTGATTGGATAAATGGCTGTCATTTTGCTGATTTGAAGTTGTAGTAGATTGTTGTTGATCTTTTAAAATAGATACGTTTTGTGAAGAAGGTGTACGTTTTTTTAATACTTTCTGACTAGACTCGTCTGCTTTTGTACTAGTTTCTTTTATTGATATAATAACAGAGTTATTTGTTGTTACTCCTATATATCAAAAATAATAATAATAATAATAATAATAATATAATGATGATGATGATGATGATTTATTTATTTTATTTTTTTAAAAAAGGGAGTAAAAAAACAATTTTAAGTTAACATGGAGTGATACGATCGATCTCAAATAAATATCAAGTCTATTTTTTTTTTTTTTTTTTTGTAACTCGATAAACAGGTTTTTTTTATATATTTACCTTTTTTACTACGTCGTTTTTGAAGAGTGACATTACTAAAATAAATAAATAAATAAAAATACAAGAAGAGAAAGAAAGGTTTTGTTCGGTTAGTTAGATATATATTTCATGCAGGATCAGAAAAAATAAAAAAGTCCATGGTAACTTTATTGACTATCTTTTTCTATTTTTCATGGCTTAATAATTATTCTTACTTTGAGGTATCTTGTTGCTTGGTTAATTTAATAGAGGTTGTTGACTCTTTTATTTTATTATCGTTTATAGTTTTTTTATCTATAAATAATGAAAAGAAACAAAGGACATAAAAAAGTAAATAAAGAGAAATAAGTATATATATATATTTGTATTAAAATGTCTTCATTTACAATAAATATGTACGTGTATATATACATGTAGGTTTTTTTCTTTCTTCTTTTTACCTTTCACAGCCTTTTTTTTTTGTGTTTCTTGAGCTGGAGGGGTACTTTTTCCTAAAGCAAATTTCTTTAAAGGCCAAAATTTTTGACTATTTTGTTGTTGAACAGTGGTTGACATTAATTTATGAAAGAATTGTATATAAAGGAAAAAGGCGCTTTTTTATTATAATTATAAAAAAAAGAAGAAAAGAAAAAGAAAGAAAAAGAAAAAGGAGATTTATATCGTAAAAAGTCTTTTACATATTATATATATTTTTTAATATTTTTAAAAAAAAGACAAAAAAAAAAAGTAAAAAAGGAGAGGATTCCCCCAACCACAGACTTTTTTTTTATAAATATGGTAGTTTACTTCAATAATTTAAACTCCGTGTTTGATCTTTTGCTTGAAAGCTTTTATATAATCACTATCCAGGTATAAAATACATAATTTAACAATGTTGTTTTTATAATAGTAATATTTAAATAAATAGTATAATAATATTATTATTAATTCTTTATTTCATAAATATAGTAATAATAATAATAATAATAATAATGATAATAATAAAAGAAAGAAAAAAAAAGATCATGGCTAATTCACCTCCTGCGTATTATTTCTTAATACTACTTTCCCCTGATTATTATTATTATTATTTATTTTTAAGTAGTTCATGATCCATCATTTTTCATTTATTTGTTTGTTTATTTGTAAAGTAAAAAAATAAAAAAATAAAAACAAAAATAGTAATATATATAAATAATAATAACTAGTCCTCATTCTCATCATCATCATCATCACTAGATTGTACTTTATCAGGATAAGTATTTTCACGCATGGCTTTGGCTATAGGGTTTTCAACATCTATAATACCTGTCTTTTTTAATCTTTCAAATAAAACAAATAATTTTTCTGCTTCTCTTTCCTTTTCTTCATCTGTCATATCTGCTAAAGAAGGTCCTTCATCTCTTTCTGCTGATCTATATTGTCCTGTGATTGGATTAATTTCCTTATCCTTATCCTTATTATTTTTATCATCATTGTTATATCCTTCAGGTGGTTCAATAGCAATTCCTCTATTTACTAAATATCCAATTGCATTTCCGTATCCAACTTTCTGGGAAAATAAGCTAGCTATATATAATAATAATAATAAAAAGTAAATTGAGTTAGTCTTTTGTCACAAATTTATTTATTTGTTTATTTTTTCTTTATTTTTCTTTTTACTTACCATCTTCATCACATAAGGCAAATAAAGTTTCACATACTGCATCCCTTGTTTGAGGTAACATAGCTGAGGTCATTAAGCGGATTAAATAAGCTGATAAACTTTTTCCTTTATTTACTGGCAACATCCGATCTCTGTTTAAAAAATAAATATATGAAAAAAAAAAAGGATATAATACATATAATTTAGTTATACTTGCAAAATTTATTTATTTGATAATTTATTATTATCATTTTTCTTTTTCTCTTACTCTCTCTCTCTCTCTATATATATATATATCCACTTACTTTTCTTGAGGTAAAAGAATTTTTGCAATCAAAGGTCTTAAATTAACATCCCCATGAGCCAAATTACGAATTACAAGTATAATAGGTGATAATATAGCATCTATATTATAATGTTGTCTATTTTCTTGAGGAATATCATCAGGATCTTCGTTGGGTAATAAGTAATCAAATGATTTTTGTAATAATTCAATCATTTTTATACCAACAAAAGCACGACCTTCTTCTACTGATGTATTTGGTTGAAATACTTTATCTTTATGATCGCGCCAAATTTGAACTACAACGGAATATGGATATTGCATTAGTGCATGAATAGCATGAGAATGAGGTGGCGATAATGGTAACGGTTCTGGTGGTGGGACTTGGAAAATGATTTTGAATATGGGTAGTAAACACAAGTTAAAATATTCTGGTCCTGTTAATTCTGTTGTAATAAAAGATGGTGATTGTTCATTTTTTTGTGATTGTTCTTGCTGTTGAGGTCTTCGTTCATAAGCTAAAATCATATTAAATAACATTTTTAAGGCTTCATTCACTACAGAGACTGGATTGATAGGTTTTGAAGTATCCAAATTATCTTTCTCTTTTAATATAATATCCACATTGTTGGAAAGTATCTAAGTATTAAAAAATCACAAATATAAAAGATTACTAAATCAAGTAATCGGGAGATATGGATATATTTGTATAAATATTTGTTTTTATTTCAATTTCTTTTTTCTTGTATTACCCTTTCCGTTGAATCAGCAATATTATAATCCATTAATTGTTGTACAATATCACTTCGGTTGACAGTCATAAAAAATATAATCCGGCATATTAAAAATTCAGAATCCAAACTAAGTTCTTTATTCTTTTCTAATATTTGTCCACATAATAGTACACCGTTGTTCTTTTCTACATATATTTTGGTTTTTTCTTCAAGTAATATACAATTGGCTAAACATTTAAGGGCTTCATGAGTGGATGATATATCTTTAAACGTGTTTTCTTTTTCTAAACCGGCTACTTTCTTAAGTATTGTTATTCCCTAAAAAAGAATAAAGGAATATATATATATATATATATGAATACACAATACTTTATTATTATCTATATACTTAACTATTTATTATTATTATTATAATCGATCACATTATAATTATTGTTATTGTCCTCACCTTTTCGGAAAAAAGTGCTTCTGAACCTTGTGTTGTTCTACCAAGCAACTTTAATATTTGTATAGCAAAAGAAGTACCTAAGCATTTATAAAAAGTTGTAAAGAAAAGTATTTATATAAATAAAAGTATACTTATTATTGCTATTCCGATTTTTGATAATGTTTATTCTTTTATTTACATTCTTCTGTCCATTTATTTTCATCAACACGAGTTAAAAGTATGTCAATTAATTTTGCTTTATCGTTAATAGAGAAACCTTTAAAAAAATAAAATATAAATGTAACAGTGAATAAGGAAATAGATTTAGTATAATAATAATAATAATAATAATAATAATAATATAGTAATAAATCTCTTCATCACTTACAAGTGTAATTAAGTTCAATAGTTTTTAAAGTTTTAATAATATCATCGTCGTTTGATGAATTTAATATAGTTATATATTCGGATAAGGACATGGTTAATATTATTTATGAAGAAGAGAAAAGAAAGAAGGAAAAAAAAAAAAGGAGTGAAAGGAAAAGAAAAAAAATTAAGCTTTTTTTTCTTGCTCCTCTTTTATTCTTCTCCGATTATATTGGAACATCAATGAATTTAATAAGGTAAGTTTACCTTAAACAGCTATTAACCGTAAACATATTTCAAAATTATAAACTTAATTTTTAAAATTAATAACAATGGTAAGCACGTAATAATAAAAATAATATTAATTTAGTAATGTTAATTATAATAGTGCTAATACTAATAATATAGCTATTAATGTATAGACTCTAAATAATAATATTAGTATTAATAATAATAACAAGGGATATTTATTGGTTTTATCGTACAAGTATAATGAATGTATCGAATATATGATATATATCAATGAATATATGATTTAAAGTAGAGCATGCTGATGTATAATTATGTCATTTACATAAGGTGTAACTCTTAATTTTAAATTATTTTATATATGCTTTTTAATAAAAATAAAAAACGTCAAATAATGATTGATGCCGGTAAATAAAAACGCCGAAGGGTGTTAAGATTTGTTATGTGCGCGAGTGCTGATATTATTATTATGTATTTTCAAGCTTAATTTTTAACTCTATTTCTTCATCTACTTTATCTTCTTCGTTTTTAATTTTTATATCCTTTTCGTTCTTATTTTTATATAAATTTTTCAACTGATTTTTCATTTGAACTTCTTTTACTATAAAGTTGTGTAATTTTCAAAGGCTAGCTCTTTTGTAATTTGTTTTCTTACTATATAGCTTTTCATTAAGTTTTTCCTCCACCATTTCTGTTGCTCCTCGACGAGGTTCTCTTTTATATTTACTAGCCATTTGAAATATTATCTCTGGAGAAACATTTCTTTCTTATTTTCTTTTTTCTTTTATTATGGTTACCAATACTTGCTTCATATTATATTATTTTTTTATCATTTTTTTATCTTATAATGATTCGATAGGTCTATAAATATGAAAATACAAGAAAGGAAAAGGGAATGGTAACTATAAAAAAAATTTAAAACCCAACGTTCCTTTCTATTTAATTCGTTATCCTATCTAATTTGGTTTATATCAAATTTATCCTATTTATTTATGGTTTTCATATAAAAACAATATAATTTTAGATTTTAGGTTTTTATTTGAAAAAAAATAAGTTGAAAAAAACTATCAATGTCGCCACCTGAATTTTAAATAATATTTGGGAAGTTTTAATTTTTTTATATTCTCTTCTCTTTTGAACTTGTATAAATAAATAAAACAATGGCTAGTCATTTAACTTCTTTAATTGTAAACTCTCGTAGTAAGCATACAGCCACTGTTGTTTTTTTGCATGGGTAATTAAAATAAAAATAGACAAATGGAATGCATGTATGTTTTTATTGAATTAAAAACTGATATAATTCTATTATTATTATTATTATTATTATTATTATTATTATTATTATTATTATTATTATTATTATTATTGTTATTGTTATTCAATATCCAGTTTAGGTGATAGTGGTGCAGGTTGGAGCTTCTTGGCTGAAGAACTTTCTAATATTTTTCCCTATATTAAATGGGTATTACCAAATGCGTAAGTAATAATATTGTTATTTATTGTGTATCTATATATCTATCTATTAATATTATTCATATTTAATATTATATGTTTATTTATATTTTATTTAAATAGACCTTCTCGTCCCATTACTTTGAATGGTGGTTATAAAATGCCTGGTAAAGAATACTAACGCAAAAGAAAATAAAATATTAGTACCAATTTAAAAAAAAAAATGGTTAGACTCAAACAAGATTGTTATTGGTATATATATGCATGTATGTATGTATTATAGGTTGGTTTGATATTACTGGTTTAGATAAATCAAGTTTAAACGATGAAGATGAAAAAGGAATGTTGGACTCTTTAACTTCAAGTAAGATTCATACACTTACACCCACATATATATACTTTTTAATCTTTTTTTTTTTCGTTTTTTTAAAAAAAAAACTAACTTTATTATTATTATTATCTATTTATTTACTTCTTTTTAATATATATATAAAGTCAATCAAATCATCCGTCAAGAAGTTGAAAATGGAATTCCTAGTGAACGTATTATTGTAGGAGGATTTAGTCAAGGTGGAGTAATGTCTTTATTAACTGGATTAACATCTGAATACAAATTTGGGGGTGTGATTGGATGTAGTTGTTGGTTAGCTTTAGCAGAAAAAATGAAAACGGTAAAACTATATAAATATGAAATAAAATATGAAACTAAATAAATGTGAATAATATCAAAAAAAAAAAAAAGAATAATGATATAATCAACTATATTCATATTCTTTTTCTTTTATATAAATATAGATGGGATCAGAAGCTAATAAAAAGACACCCGTTTTAATGTGCCATGGCACTGCCGATAATGTTGTTCAATATCAATTTGGAAAAGAATCTTCAGAAGCTCTTAAAAATTATGGATATGATGTTACTTTTAAATCTTATTCTGGTTTGGCCCATTCCGCTTCACCACAAGAACTTCGTGATATATCTGATTTTATTAAAGCTAGATTAAGCTAAATATATGTATGTTGGACTTTTTTTTTAAAAAAAAGAATAGAAATAGTATTATTAAAACAATAGAGATTGATTTACCTGGAATTTATTAAAAAATAAAACAAAAACAAAAATTTTGGATTTCATCATTGTATAAATGTGTTTTTAATTGTTTAATCAACAGACTAGGTGGTTGAATTTAATACGTGTAATTATAAATGCAATGGTTTTAATATGAATTCATTTTTTACAGCTATTACATTCAATAAATAGTGATGGTGGGGATAAAAAAAAAAAGAAAAAGGTTTTATCGGACACCAATTCAAATTATTACTATTATTGTTGTTATAAAGAGTTGACGGGAAAATGATGGTTATGGACACGAATCAAAAGATAATTTCATGCAGCTTTCAAGAAAGTACTGGCAAAAATCACATAAATAGTTTCTATTTTCATTATAAAGAAAAAAATACGAGATCACACTCTTTGTCTTTCTTATTTTAAAGACTAAAAATAAAAAAGTCTATCGACAGAATATACTTTTTATTTTATATATAATCATATTCACATTCTTATAATTTTTTTATTTTATACAGAAAATAATTATAACTTGACGAAAAACAGGAGTTCAAACAAAAACGGATCATTGTAAAAATAAAAGCAAAAATAAAATTGGATCATTTTCAGTTTTCCCTCTTTATGTTATTATTATTATTATTATTATTATTATAAACAGGTTTTTTATATATAAGCATGTATTTATATTTATTTCAAGTGGCAA
>MU612142.1:13137-30216 GCA_025201675.1 Cunninghamella echinulata
TTTTTTAGAGATGGGATTAGGTAAAACGATTGAAATGCTTAGTTTGATTCATGCTAATCGATACAACCCTGATGAAATGTCACCACCGCCTAATGGTACAAATAAATCACCTACAACTTTGATTGTGTGTCCAACTTCATTATTGGCTCAATGGCGTGATGAAGTGATTCGTGGCTCTGTACCAGGTTCAATGAAAGTAGAAGTTTATTATGGTGGCTCAAGGACGTCTGATCTTCAACAACAATTTTGTGTGTGGGATGGTACCGCACCTGATGTTTTGGTTACAACTTATGGGGTTATAATGTTTGAATCCAATCGATCTGAATCCACATTGGCTGACATAGAGTTTTGGCGTATTGTTTTGGATGAAGCACATCATATTAAAAATAGAATGAGTAAAACAGCAAAGGCCTGTTATACTTTGAAATCGACAAGACGTTGGGCTCTTACTGGTACTCCCATTCAGGTAACTATATTTTTTTATTATTACTATGCATAAGTGTATATATATATACCATCTAAATATATTTGTTTATTAATATACAACTCTATTTTTTTTTAAATATATATATTATTTAGAATAAACTAGAGGATTTGTTTTCTCTCGTTCGTTTCCTAAAACATGAACCATGGTAAGTTATTTTAATACTATTTTTTTTTTAAAAAATAAATAAATAATTAAAAATATTGTATGACAGTCATCTTCAAAATTAATCACACATTTATATATATGTTTAAAAAAGGGGAAATTATACATTTTGGAAAACCTTTATAACAATACCATTTGAAAATATGAATCCTCAAGCACTCACTACAGTGAAATCAGTATTAGAACCGCTTGTATTACGACGTACAAAAAATATGCGAGACAATAATGGCGACCCTATAGTCCCACTACCTTCAAAACAAATCAATATAGAATATTTAACACTTTCACCTTCTGAGCAAGATATATATGAATCAATCTATAAGGATTCCAAAACCAAATTTTCTGATTTTTGTTCAGCTGGTACTGCACTACGTAATTATATGTCGATTCTTCAATTGCTTACAAGATTACGGCAAACAACTTGTCATCCTTATCTTGTGTTACGAAAGGGACCAAATAACAGTAACAACCATTCAGAAGATTATATAACAAATGATAATGGTCGTATATCAATTGAAGCATTAATAGAAAAATATGATAATTCAACAATGAATAGTTTGACTTCTGATATCACCGATAATAATGATAATGGCAATAGTAGCACGGTAGATATGGATATAGATAAAAAAATGGGAAATGAATCACGTAGTTATGGTTCTACGGTATTACAAAATATTTTAAATCAACAAAAAGGATCATCCTCTCTCAAACATAATGATGCGGAAGAAAATGCTATTCCAGAAGAATGTCCAGTATGTTTTGAACCGATGGAATGTGTAATAATGTTACCTTGTATGCATATGGCTTGTCGTCCTTGTGTTATGGAGTATTTACAGGTAAATTTTAACTGGAATTTTTTTATGATACAGTATATATGGCACTTTTATTTTTATTTACTCTTGTAATTTTTATCCATATCTTCATATATATATATATATTTAAATTTATAACAGAAAAAAGAAAATCAAGGTCTTCAAGGAGATTGCCCAATCTGTCGTCATGGTCCAATACAAGAAAAAGACTTGCTGGAAATCACAAAACAACAGACTGAAACTGAATTCTCTTTGCCAACATTAGGCGTACGTCGAGCCGTCGGAGGCTATAAATCATCTACAAAAATAAATGCTCTGTTACAGCATTTAAAAAAGAATATCAAGAATGGTGAACAAACTGTAGTTTTTTCTCAATTTACTGGCTTTTTAGATTTGATTGGAGTTGATTTGAAATTACATAATATTCAATATATTCGATTTGACGGCACAATGAATCAAGCTCAACGTGAAGAAGCTCTAGCCAAATTTAAGAACAGTAATGGTCGCGATGTCGGGGATGAAAAAATCATGGTTATGTTAATTAGTTTACGTGCTGGCGGTGTTGGTCTTAATTTAACTTGTGCAAGTCAAGTTATCATGATGGTAAGCCTTTCTCTCTTTTTCTTTCTTTCTTTTAATAATAATAATAATAATAATAATAATAATAATAAAATGAATGGATATAATTTTTTAACACTATGTGCTTATTTAATCATAAACATATTTACTATCATTTTTTAATTAGGATCCATGGTGGAATTTTGCTGTTGAAAGTCAGGCTATAGATCGTGTACATAGATTAGGACAAGTTAAAAATGTAAGTTTTTTTTTAAAAAAATATACATACAAATATATAGTTGGATTCTTTTTTAATTAATTTTATTATTTTTTATACTCTATCTTTAGGTTGTTGTAACTAGATTTATTATAAAGGATTCTGTAGAAGAACAAATTTTAAGCATACAAAATAGAAAACATGTAAGTAAATTAAGATGAAGAGAAATACATATATATTATATGAAATCACAGGAATATTTATTGACTATTTTATTATTATTATTATATATTATAGGCTCTCATGAATGAATTATATGTGTCTAAAGATGAACAAAAAGCTAAGCATTTACAAGAATTACAATTACTTTTTAAACGCTAATATCCTTGATTATATTTTATACTTTTTTTAATGATATATATATCATTATTGTAATTACTACAGATTTATATAGCATATTTTGTAAATTAATGATAATAATAAAAGAAATAATCTATAAATACGTATATAATTTTTTATTATTGTTTTTATTATGACCAATGTTGTTGTATAATAATTATAAATAGATAATGGTTGAAAATGATAGAGATGGAAATATATTATTAATCTACAAAAAGTTTAATCCAATACCAAATTGAAGACCACGATGGATACGATCATTTCTTGCTGCTGTTAATGGTATACAGTAGTTTAATTCAAATCGAGCAATACTATGACGATAAATAAGACCAAAACCTACTGATGTACTTGGTGATTGAGTTAAAGATTGAACTGTATTTTGAACTGTGTTGTTAGAAGACCATGGGACAGAAGTTCCAGCATTTATAAATGCATGTAACCTAATGGGCTTACTTTCATATTTAGGAATAGGAGAAATGGCACTAATGCCTGCTGCCCAATATAAGTCACCTCCTAATGCATCCTCTAATATATATATAATATAATTTAATTGAATCACCTATTATTTTATTTTTCCTTATTTTTTTTATTTTTAATTATTCTTATCACTTACTGTAATCTCTTGGACCAATGCCAGCTGTATTAAAACCACGTACGGAAAGTGGACCACCCAATAAAAATTTATCGGATACAGTAGATGCTTTTGGATTGTCATTCAAGTTGGCCAGCCAACCAGCTCTAAGACCCAAACTTAATACAAAGCCTGGGTGAATACCAAGTAATTCATTATCTTCTCCTTTAATTAATTGACCACCTCCAAATTGTTGGCAAGCTTGTGTTTCTAATTCTGTTTTAATAAAACTGGCATTTCCAATACCTAATACGCCTGCTAATTCATTTGATAATCGTATATAATGTCCATTGCCTGGTAAAAGTTTATCGTCACGATGATCGCGAATAAATACGTGGTTAATCGACGATTTTAATGATTGTCCTACTTGATCACGAATACTTTATATATAATATGGTACGGAATTAGTATATACAGCTTATACATTTATGCATTTATTTTTCTTATTTTTTTCACAAATGTTTTTTTAAGCTATGTTAATTTATTTGTTACCTTAAAGAGGCATCAAGTGATACTTTATCAATGGACCTCCAAGTGCAATCATATGAGAGTTCATGGTATCCATAATTAGATGCTGTCTAAATAATAAATAACCGAAATAATAATAAAAAAAGTACAAGAACATAAAAATTGAGAAAAACGATTTATACTATTATTATTTTATTTATTTATTGCTTAGTTATTCTTATTACCTTATATCTTAACCCAACACCTCTCGAAAGCTCTTCATATGAGCTATATAATTTATTGTTTCTAAGGACATGATGTGCATTAATATCTACTCTTGCATCAGGTGAAGAATTGACAGGTGATGAGAGAGTAAACTAAATATATGTATTTATCATAAAAGAAATAAAATGAAAAATAAGTACCAGTGTATGTATATAGAAATATATAGATTTATAGATATATTTATCGGTTTCATATATATAAATAATATACCTGAAATGCAGAACTTGTACGATTACCAAAAGAAGCCACAGATTCCAATGTTTCAGCACCACCAAATACATTACGGATAACGATGGACCCGTTCTATCATATTCACAAATATAAAAGCAAAACAAAATATAAATAAAATAGGAATAATTACTGTTTTTTATGTCAATTCAATATTTAAAGTTTAATATACGTATATTTTTTACCATATTTCCTTCATTATTTCCAATTTCAGTACCGGTTTTAATATAAAAGCGACTTTTTTCTTTAACTTGATAAACAACGTTAATAGAATCAGGAGCAGCTAAAGGGTCGCTATCAGAAGCACGGTCAAGTAATACCTCTACGTGATCAAATATATCAAAACGCATTAACTGTTCAGCAATATCTTGGGATCGATTGACTACATCAGCTACGGTTGTTGAATCCATAATGTTGGAAGTGACATTTTCTAAAAATGTTGGTTTGGTATGTCGAGTTCCTAAGATTGTCACTGCATTAACATGTGTATTGAAAGAAGCTGTTGCATTTAGCTTTTATGTATATATATATTAGTGTATATATAATGGAGAAAATAAAATAAAATAACATTTAAATATATTGGAGGTGATGACATAAATATATTATTTTGTTTATTTTTTTAAAAGAACTAGCATATTTTTTTTTCTTTTTTTTTTTTACAGTGGAGAATAAACGCTTTGCTGCTTCGGCTTGTTTTGAAAGTACTTCTGATGTTTCTGTATTTGTGTTCTTTAAATATAAATTCATAAATATAATAATAATAATATATTAGTTACTATACATCTATATATTTTTTGTATGTAAATATTATAAATATGCCATATTTTACATTATCTTCCATTTTTTAACGCGTAGGTTTTTTTTTATTTTTTTAAAAAAATTTATGAAGGTAGAAGAAAAAGTGACAAAAAAAAAAGGAATCTAGGTTTAAAAAACCGGGACTTAAAAATTCATTTAGTTGGTTAAACTCTTCTGACTGCTTTACCTAATTGCCACACATTATGCTAAATTTCTCTCCCGATTTTTTTTTTCTCTATAACTTTTTTTTTTTTAGCTTTCATTTTTTAATTTTTAATTTTTAATTTTTTTGTTAATGCAACTATATAGATCGTAATTCAAACTGATAAAAATATAGATCAAAAAATGGAATATTACAAAAATGTTAAGGAAATAGAGGAGGCTTTAAAAATCTCGGATTTAACTACTATGACAAAAAGTACTTGATATATATATATATAAAGTGTTCAAAAAAAAAAAAAAGTAGTTTTCATTTACCATTTTATTAACATCATTGATATTCAATTTTAAACAGGTCTATCTTTACTTCGTACGCAACTTACTGAAACTGTTTCTATAAGAGTGGATCCAACAGATAAAAAAACACGACCTCTAGTTGAATTTATACAATCTTGTCATGATTGCAGTCTTATTATTGATTTGTGGAATTATCAAGCTAATGTATGTAAATGAAATCTATATTAAAATGCTTTATTTCGTATTTTTTAAAAAGAAAAAAGTAAAAAAAAAAAAAATTGAAGAGTTTCTAATGTTTATTTTTTTTTTTTAGTCTAGCGTACAAAACTTAGAATGTTTGGTACCTGATATTGTCAGTTTATTTATTCGATTATGCACCACACCAATTTTAAGAGCTTTTGGTCAACAACTTGTTCAATCTATATCCTTTTTTTTATTGATAACATCATTGTTAAAATGCATACATATATACATACATACATACAATTTTAATAATACTAGCGATTATTTAATATGATTTATCCTTAACCAAAAAAAATTATTTGTTTATTTATTCATTTTTTCCCGGTAAACACATTTTACATAGACATATGAAATCCATATATAGAGGAATAAGCTCAATGCGAGTACCCCAATGTCAATCGTCTTTTCGAGTATTAATCGCCATATGTTCATTCAATGAAAATTCTGCAAGAGATTTATTCCAAATATTCAATTTTCAGGCAGAAGTAAGATATACGAAACAATAATAATAACAATGTCAACTACGAAATATTTTACTTGATATGGATAGTTGCATTTACCCATTAACACTTATTTAACATTATAGGGTTTTGCTAGAGCTTCTAGATATCGCCAAACTAAAAAAAATAATAACCCAAATAAATATCAATATGGTAAGTTAAAAATAATTTAATAATAGTAATTTATGAACTTTAATTTTACTTTTAATTTCTTTGTTTATTTTATTTTTAAAGATTTAAGAACTTTCTATGTACAATTCGTTTTGGCGTTCTTTATTCACGGTGATTCCGATATTAAAAAACAAGTACTAAGTGTAAAAGGTCTTGTAAACGGTATATTCACTCATATCCCAGAAGATGCATATCAGGTAGATAGACTTATGATCATAAATTTGATCATAGTTATATATTTTAGCAAGCAAACTAATTTTTTTTTTTTTATCGAATAGTTAATAGAAGAAATTTTAAATACAATGTATAAACATTTAATTATGGATAACTGGGTATCGCGATCATTAAAAGCAAATTTATTTACATCATATGTATTAGAAAAGGTAAAATATTAATAATAATTATAATAATAATATTACTATTAATTATAAGTGTAAACTAGATTTAAACCTTTCTATATTTTAATCGTTAGATTGGAAAAATATATGAAAGACAAGAACCTGAAGCAATTAGTAAAACTGAAACTGGAATTCCTGCAGATTTGGTTCATCGCTTTCTTCTTTCTATTTGTACTACCCCTGGTGTTGGTGTTTGCTTTAAAGATTCTGGATGGTACTCTATTAAGAATTCTTCAGAAAACAATATTGATGATAAAGATTTATCATTTAATCGTAATCTCTCTCAGTTCATATTATCTATAAAACCATCTGATGATATGCGCCAACAAGAATTATTACTGAAAATTTTAACAGCATGCCCTGGATTAGTTCAAAAGTAAGTGTATATAATACTTTTTTTAATCAATTAAATAGATAAATATTAATATTATCGATTTATACATACACTAATTATTATTTAAATTTATACTGTTTTGTATTTATTTTAGTTATTGGAAAAACACAACACTTGCTTTTGAACCTAGACTTAGTAGTAAATGGTTAGGTAATACAGCATTTTTACAAAAAGTGATTCAACTATCTGTACCATCATTTTATTACGTTCATACTCAACTTTATCCAGCTACACCGCCTGACGAATCAGTTATACTTGAAAATATACTTCCATCGGTTTACGGAAGAACAGTAAGCAGTAAAGGTCTTCAAAATTCCAGTCCTCTTATTCGATTTTCTACCATAAATATATTATCTGCATCATTTATTAAATTCAATAAAGTCATCTCAAAAATGGAGCATGTTGTGAATGTATTAAAGGGGGTAGAAGCCCAAGAAATCAAATCAGCATTAGATGAAACAACACAAGATCGACAACACATATTATTACCATCGCTTCAATGGCAACGATGTATTGAATTAGTACGTGAAGGATTTCGTCGTCAATTACCTGAAATTCAATTGATTGTCACTCTTTATACTCAATACTTTGGTAAAAATAATAATGCTGAAGAATTAGTAGATGCTAATACAGAAGGTAATCCTGAAATGGATACACAACGTGACATTTTACAAGTTGGTATCTTCCGTTTATTACGATATTATCAAGAGTGTGTTCCTGTAACTTTTATGGAAAATAAAATCGAACCAAGTAATTTAATACCTGTCAATATTTTATCAGTAAGCCCTAGCGTTACAATTCACTTGTTGAAATTGTTACTCAGTTTACCAGATTTTAGATGGAGCAACAAATCAGGTATGTAATATTTTTTTTTAAAGTTAATAAATAAGTATAAAAAATTAAAAATATAAAAGTGTTTTGACCACCCCATTCTTTTCTTTTCTTTTTTTTAATATATATATATATATATATATATATATTTAGCTGGAACATCAGTATCACATATCACCAATTTACTTACTTTATACCTTCAAACATCATACAAACACATTCGTGAGCTGACTGGAAAATTAGTAAATAAAACATTATCTGATTCTTTTATGTTTAAACATGACGCTGATGAAGTACAACTATGGTTATTAGCACTTCCTAAAAATTATATATCTCAAACAAGTAGCGGTTCTTCGACAATGTCGGCAGATCAAGAAGCTGTACTTCATTTTCTAGATGATTGCTTTATTCGATTTGGAAAAGCACAGTATAAATATACTGATAAACTTGTTGATTTTATTAATCAAACAGCTTCAAAAACAAATCAAGGAAATATGGATAATGGTGGTAGTAGTGGTATCAACTCTGGTTATACTCACCCTTTCAGTCCATTGCTTTTAACGTTACTTGAACAATATCAATTTCTAAATACCGAAAAGACACCATTAGCAAAATATATTTGCCGATTGATTTTGCTTCTTCAAACAAAACAGGAAGAAACAACTTATTTATATTTACTTTTTGAAAAATATTTACAACCATCTAAGGATCAATTCGATTTAGATAATATTCAACATATTGGTGATTGGAATATGCGATATATATTACAAGAAACAAAATTATGTCTTGATTCTAAGTTGACTCGTGATGCTCTATTCCGTGATACTATTGATCGATCAAAGGAAAATTCTAACAATAATAATAATTTTATAGCTACAATTTCATCAAATTCAGTGGATAACGTCTATGAAAAACAAAAACAATTCGTTCAAATATTAAATTCTTTACCTGTAGTTTCAATATCTATGCATCTTACTGAAACAGCAGAATATTGTACCAAAGTCTTGAAATTTGATTCCTACCATCTCCTTGTTGATTACCTTGCTGATCGTCATCCTCTTGCTGGTAATTTATTTTCTTACCCTGATTTAGAAGATGCAAATCGCTTAGAACCAGAAAGGTAATAGTTATATTTATACACAATATATTTGTAAGTATATATTGAGTTTAATACTTATATAATTTTGATTTTTTTATTATATATATTTATATTTAGTTCATTATTTCAAGTATTAAAAAATATCCCATTCCATATTCTTTTTATTAATGCATGGTATTATTCTGGAGATCGCACATTTGCAACTACAGTTTTAAAATCTGTAATAGCTAATATGGACAGATATCAACTATCCTGTGCCTTTTTATTCACTTTACAGCACTTGGCCATTGTTTTAGAAAATGAAAATGGCCTTGCTTTCAAGACTTCAACTGGTTTTATTTTACAAGTCTTACAATTAGGTTTGGAGAAGATGGATGATGATTTTAGGGACGATTTGGATCAATTAGAACTCAAAACAATTATATCAGATCATTTTGCATTTAAGGAACTGGATAGATTAATCATGAAATTATTTTATAATCTTTGTGAAAGTAAATTCAACTGTGAAAATTTGGATATTGATGTAAGTTATATATATATATTTAAAAAAACACAAAAAAACAAAAACAAAACAAAATAAAATAATAATAAAATATTAATAAAATTATACCATCCCTTATTTCTAATTTTTTTTTAAACTTTTTATTTTATTATTTATGCACCAAAGCTATTATCATTATTAGTAGAACACACCAGTATCATTATAAAACTATTATCACCAGTATATATTTTAAATTCCATAACATCAATCGATTTTGACGCATTTTATAAATACTGTATGAATCATGATCAAAAGCCTTTATACCACAATATCATAAAGCTTTTAATCAACTTAATCAACTTTATAAAAAGAGAACCTAGTAAAGCAATTAAAGTAACTATACCTAGTAAAATTTTTGAAATCTTTATTAATTTATGGCAAACAAAATCTGAAATGTGGCTAGAGGCAGATATCATATCGTTCTTGGATAAGGAATCATCTCAAGTGATGGGCGAAAATTACTATGCATCACAGCAATTGATATTAAATGCTTGTTGTGATATGATTGTAAAACGTATTGTAAACGGGGAAGCATGTACTGTGGATTTGAACTTAATTCAAGACGCATGTAAAATAAAAGGTGTATCGGTGGCATCCTTTATTTTAGAGGCAATATCATCAGCATCAATCAAAACAATTACTTCTACTTTTGTGCAATTGGTCTCAGTAGGATTCCATTTAATATTAGATTCGGAAACGATGGACGATGGAACAGAGTATTTGGAAACGGTTATAAAATTCATTTTAAAAGCACTTGCGAAGGCGGCTGATATTACAACTATTTCTGATATAAGAATAGAAGGTGATGATGATGTATATGATGATTTATCAGTATTATTAAATACCATTGAATTCGATTGGAAACAACTGGACGCGGAATCTGTACGTGATTTTGTATTAGCTATGCTACTTGACAATTTATCAAACGCTTCATCTATTAGATTTACAACAGTATTGATTGAAAAGGTGTATGTTCAGGTAAAAAAAATAAAAATAAAATATATGTACATAAATATAAAGTATATATATAAGACTGTTTTTATTTCGTTATACTAAATTATTTACTTTTTAATATTATTATTATTGTTATTATTATTATTATTATATATGTAGTATAATCGAAAAGAACCTATTGAGACATACATGCGACGAATTCTAGAACATAGCCAATATCAAGAATTGACATCACCAAAATCAATTAAATATCTTCTTAAAAATGAATCATTCACTGAAGAAGATAAATTACGTAATGAGCAACGACATGCTATTATTAAATTAATTCACGTATTACATAACATTAGACCATCTATATTTTCAGTACATCAAGGATTATTGGATCCATTATTAACAAGCTATAGCGCAACAACATCAAAAACAGACCGTCTAATTTTAGATATTCTCCAATCAACAGAAAAACATAGTAAAGAAACTATTCTTCCTAAATTATTAATGTGGGGTGCTGGATCAGACAAAAACCGTCAAGCTCATATTCAAGCTGGAACATTATTAAAGGCTTCAACCATATCCATGGAAACAGTTAGTTTAATAGATCCAGAAATGATGGCACATACTTTTATGAAGTTACCTATATTAACAAAACAACCACCAGATTTTGCTACGGCCGATATTTTAACCTACGATCCTTCTTTTTTTATACCTTTATTTGCCAACCTTATTGCTAATGGGTCAATGGACTGTAGAAGATTTATTGAATGTAATGGATTAAGTTTAATCATTGCTTCTTTATCATCTATGGATGAGGGTGTAAGAAATATTGGGTATCAAGTTATGGATCAATTCTATGTACTACTTGAAGTAAGTTGAAAAATAAAATAAAAAAGGAGATCTTTAGCCTTATATGAATATATTTATTTATTATTATTATTATTATTATTATTAAATATAGCACACTAATTTTAGAGGCAAACTTCCAGTCAAATTCTTATTAGATGTATTCAAAAATTCAATTGTAAATCGTTCTAATAGTGATACATCCCCTCGTTTATTGCCTTCTGTATGTCTCTGTGTTGCACAAGTAGCTTCTATTCTCTTATTACCTACTCACTTTATGTTGCCGTATATTAATAAATGGATATTACAGAAACCATCCTTTGATTTTAATGTAAGAAATTGATTGAAAATATAGTAATTCAAAATAAGAAATAAGTAAGCAACTAGAAATAGTATTTGAATGTATTTATATTTATATTTTTCATTTTTTTTTAGCATGTTCCACTCTTTGCATCTGTGTTTAATTCAACCAATAAAAATTATAGAAAAGAGCGATTATGGATTCTTGAAGTATTATCATCATCTATTCAAACCTTTGACGATTATAAAGTTTTTTCACGTCATCAAATATGGGATTTATTAGCCACTTTTTATAATTCTGGACTTGCTGATGATAAAAGTAAACAAGTAATAATAGACATCATTAAACAATCGGTGACTATACCAACTGTTGCGATTCATTTAATTCAAAATAATGGGCTATTAACATGGATACACCAAATACTTGTTTCATTTCCTTCCTCATCAGCAATTGAAAATGAAATCACTCAGTGGAAATCTATCCTACAACTTATACAAGATGTAGTTATAAAAGAGCATGCTCAAAATGATAAGGTTTCGGAAAGAATGAAATCCTTACTTTCAAATCAACTTTCATTTTTACAAACTTTAAAACAATTAGACTAGACAATCACTTGTATACAAATTTATCATCAACACTTTAATATATTTCATAATAAATTCATTATTCTATATTCACAATGAAAAAAAAAAAAAAAAGAATATATCCAGCTATTTTTTCTTTTTTAGTTTAAATTTAAAAAATGAAAGCATGATTTATTTTTAAAACTCAGATTTGACGCAGCTGACCCGCCTAAGAAATTGTTTTTAAAACCGCAGAATTTTTCGTTTTATCCCCTTTTTTTTTCTCAATTTTTTTTTTATTATATACAAAACATCTTTATATATTTATATATATATATATATCAATGTCAGTACAAGACGTTTACAATAATATCTATTCTAGATTTCATTCTGTTAGGGAATATCTTGCTCCTATATTAAAAGATTCAAAATTCAAGGAAACTGGTTGTTTAACACCAGAGGAAGTAAGTATAACATACGCTACTAATTAATCTAACTACAATGGATATTAATAATAATAATAATAATAATAATAATAATAATAATAATAATAATAATACATCATATACATACTAATATATATATATATATACTAATATATTTATAGTTTGTAGCTGCTGGAGAATTTTTAGTATACAAGTGTCCAACTTGGTCTTGGTAAGATGTTTATCTTTAAACCATTTATATATAAATTAAAAATAATAAATAAATAAAATCAATTTCTTATACTGATAGCTTATTCTATTGTATTATATGTCTATAATTTTAATAAAAATAGGGAAGCAGGCTTGGAAGAAAAACAAAGGGACTATTTGCCCAAGGATAAACAATTTTTAGTAACACGGAATGGTAATAAATGTTATTTTGAAAAATACTATGTAAAAAGATAATAGATAGTAATAATAATAAAAGGATAAATAATGATGTATACATATGTATATAAATATACAAATATAGTACCTTGTCTGAGAAGAGCAAAACAAATGGAATTTACGGATAATGATGAACAAGATACAAAAATGATAGCTACCGAAGAAGACGACGATGATGATGAAAATGCTTGGACATATACACATAGTTCTAGAGGTTGGTATAACAAATAAAATAACCAAGTTGAGAAGATTTTTTATTAATATATGTAGATATAGATATAGAAAAGAGACTCACGTTTTTATATATATGTGTGTTTATTATCATTACATTTATATTCTAGTACCACAATCTATGGAAGAAATGGCACAACATATTATTGATGATGAAGAACAAGAAGAAGAAGCTAGAAAACAGCTTTCATCTTTAAATATAGACAATAGCACTGCACCAAACTTAGAGGATATTCCAGATATAGATGATATCCCTGATATGGAAGACGATCAAGTTATTGAAGAAGATGATCCAGTAACGTATCAATTTATATCTATAATTATATACATATATATATAGACAGGAATTAACTAACGTAACATACCTTATTATATACTGTTTATTTTATATAGGCAACAGCTAATGTAACAGATGAAAGCAAGTAAGTGATTAAATATATATAATAAATATATAAATTAAAGTTATTATGATTCAATGTATACGAATATGTATTCATATATAATATTTTTATTTATCAATCTATATTTAGTGATAAAATATTACAAGTAAGAACCTACGATGTTTTTATTACCTACGATAAATATTATCAAACACCACGGATTTGGATTTTTGGTTATGATGAAGTAAGTATATTAAATTAAAATAATTTAATTTAAATAAAGAAAATAATAATTGGTTAGGATATAATATTAATATTAATAATACTAATCATCTCTTCCTTTGTATTATTATCATTATTACTATTATTATCATTATTACTATTATTATCTTTATTACTATTATTATCTTTATTACTATTAATTATTAATTAATCATTAGCAACGAAGGCCATTAACATCCCATCAAGTTTTCGAAGATGTAAATCAAGATTATGTGAAAAAAACCGTTACTATTGAACCTCACCCTCATCTTAATTTAAATTTAGCATCCATACATCCATGCAAACATGCTGAAGTAATGAAGAAAATTATTGAACGTCTAGGAAATGGTGTATCTGCTGGAGTAGCTATACAAGGGGAAGAAATCCGGGTAGATCAGTAAGTTATATTACATAAAATAAAATAAGGTTTTTTTTTGTTTTATTATTTTTATTTTTATTCTTTTATTCTATTTTTTTTTTATTTTTATTTGTATTTGTATACTTATTTGTTTTTTGTTTGTCATTTATTTATTATTTATCTAGGTATTTAATCATCTTTTTGAAATTTATAAGTTCTGTTGTACCAACTATCGATTATGATCATACTATTAGTGCTTAAATACATAGCCGATTTATATATACTATTTAAATTATCTTTTTTATTTCGAATGTATCAGCGTAATCTTATACTAATATATTAATTCATACATTTTCGATAATCTTATTGGTTCATTTTTTTGCGGAATAGAACGAAATGAATTTTTTTTATTTATTTATTATGATTAAATGAAAATGAGATTGATTTTTTTTTATAAAAAAAGAAATAATAATAAAAAGGAAAGAAAAAAAAAAGAATAATAAATATAAAAATTCTAGAAATAAGAATAATAAATAAATAAAATAACAAGAGTATGAAATGAATGAATAATAAAAGAAAAAGATGAGGTAAATAAATAAAAAAAAGATATATTTACAAGAGATATAAAACTAGTATACAAATACATATATATATAAAATAACATTTTGATTTTTGATATTGATTTTAATTTGATTTTTTTTTTTCTTCAAGAATTATAATCCCAATGTGATCCATACATTAAAACTTGAGTTAAAGAATTTCGTAAAACAAAGGGAGAAACAGGTTTAGCAAGACAGCCATTCTAAAAAAAAATAAATCAAAGTATTAATATAATGAAATTATTTTATTTTTTCAACATTTGTATTTTTTTGTATTTTCATTGTATTATTTTATTATTATTATTTTCTTTACCATGCCAACCTTTAAGTAAGTTTTTTTCCATTCTAGAGATATATTAGTTGTAACAGCAACGATAGGTACATGACGATTTTGATATAAAACAGGTGATAAAGAAGAGCCTTGGTTGTTATTATTTTTTATTTTTTGTTTTTGACCATTACGAATAAAACAAGCGGTATCAATCCCATTGAGATTAGGCATATCAATATCCATCAAAATCAAATCATAAATATGTTGTTGTAATTTTTCAATTGCTTTTTCTCCACTTTCTACGAGATCCATATAACGAAAGACATTGGCCATGTGTGTATTTAAAACACGAGCCAGGATTTGAAGATTGATATCATTATCATCCACAAGTAAAACACGTAAATGATTACTACTATTATTGATGGAAGAGTGATAAAAATAGGGACGTTTTAAAATGGTAGGTGATGTAGGTGATTTTGGGATTAATAACGTTCTTCGAAATTGTGAGTTGACAAGTGAGAGATTGCTATTATTATTATTGCTATTATTATTATTATTGTTATTATTATTATTATTATTATTATAAAATATCGCGTTGGCTGTAGTAGTAGTGGTAGTAGGTTTCGCTTTGGATGTATTGACAGGGCCAATGGTAGGTGTAGAAGGTAGTAAAAGTGATGTTGATGTATCATAGGCTGAGGATGAAGATGATGTTGCCGAGGATGATATTAAGGATTTGGGTGGTTCCTCTTCCGAATCAATTGAGCATAAAAATATAGAGTGTCGTGGAAGTGAAGTCCGTCTAGTATATTGGTATGTATATTGTAATGAGGCTCTTCTTCTTTGAAATAGTTTAGAAGGTAAAAGGGTTGAAGATTGATCTATCTCATCAGTAGTTGTATCATTATTATTATTGTTATTATTATATGATGATAAAGCTGTTTCCCCAGCGGATGCTGAACATCGACGAAGTTGAGAATTAATATACTCCAGTTTGAATATTTCTAATAATAATAATATTAATAAAAAAACTTAAAAATAGGAATGAATATATTTATAGATGAAATTAATAAATGAAACACAAATATTAAAAAGAAAAAAGAAAAGGAACAGAAAGGGATTAATAAATAAATAATATAAATATATATATATTTAAATATATATATCTAATTATTTATTTATTGTATTAATTAAAAAAGTTGGTAAATGTCGAAAATAAAAAAAAATAAAAAGAGAAAGAAAGAAAAAGAAAGGAAAAAAAAAGAGGAGAGAATGGGTAATTTTTATAAAAATAAAAAAAAAAGATTCGAGATTTTAAATCCAGAACTTTTTTTTTGTTTTAAAAAGGAAACTCCCCCAAATAAATATTTGATTTATTTATTTTAAAAAACTAAGAAATGTGTTTAAAAGTATAGCAAACATAATATAGTGTAAAACGCCTTGTTGGGAAAAATAGTTTAAACTCGTTTTTCTTTTACCGGGAACCTATAATATATATAGATAAAATAAAAAATGATAAATATGTAAAAACTACTGAATTACTTTTTTTGTTTCTATTAATATATTTATAAATGCGCAGCAGTGATTCTTTATTTTACCATCTCGAGCATATTGTATCTTTCATTTTTCCATTCACTTGGGTATAAAAATTTAATAGAATTGGGTGATGTTACTGTCTATTTAATAATAATAATAATAATAATAATAATAATAATAATATACTTTTTAGAATACGTGTAATAAAATAATAATAAGCTTGATTTACTTTTTTAATTAGTTTATATATATATATATA
>MU612143.1:0-30129 GCA_025201675.1 Cunninghamella echinulata
ATAAGTTCATATTATTACAAATATACCTTTTGTCCATGTAAAGTAGGAATGGCACCAATACCAAAGGTATTAACTATTTTTTTTTTAAAAAAAAAAAGGTTATTGTTTAAACTTATTTGACATTTTTTTTTATAAAAAACCTTAGAAAATTTTATAATATTTACATATATGTGTGTATATGTGTATTTTGTAAGGTATAAAGACTCGTCCATTAAATATACTTCGATTTTTTATAAAACAATAAAATATTTATGTATATACCAAAAGGGGTTAGCCTTTTAATTGTAATAACAATAAAAAAATAATGTATTGAGTTTTTTTTAAAAAAATGGTATTATATCTCCTTTTTTTATGCATTTGTAATGCAATCTTTCTTTACGGATTTCCATATAATTGCACGTAGTCTATTTGTATACTTGCCAGATTATCCACTTTCGTTAAAGATTAATCGATCTATTTATCTTGTCCAGGTTATTCAGATTTTTTCCTTTTTATAGTGTAAATGAGTTATAACCAATTTTTTTTATATTATTTTTGAAGAGTAGCAACTTTAAAATTAATTTAATAAACCCCCTCCCATAACTATGATAAATTCGATTATTGGAAACAGTATTTATGGGTTGATCTTTCTTTTTTTATTTTAAAAAAAAGTTACTCAAGTTCAAAGTTAGTTGGTCATAGCAATTTTTAGCTAGGTGGCCAAAAAGTTGACCGAAACCCAAAGACATTGTATTGGTTTATTCTACACTTAAAATCAGTAATTGCCATGTATGGTAATTAGTTGTAATAAAAAACAAAATTCTGCATATTGAAAGACTCAGTATAGAGACAAATTTAATTATGTAAAACCTATGGAAATACATCTACGTTACAAACTATGAGATAATAAGTACGCAAAAAGGACTATTTTTTTTTTTTAAAAAATAATAATATAAAACAAAGATAAATTAGTTATCAATATTATTATATAATATTATTATTATTATTTTTTTTTAAAAAAATGATATTTATATGTATTTATAATTTTTTATCTTTATTATTATGTTTATATAATTTGTCTAATGATTTATATACAGTAATTTATAATTTAATAAGTTAATTTTAGTTGTAACATTAAAAAGTGATGATGATTATATAGTAAAAATAAATAAATAAATATAAATAAATAATGTGATTATGATAATAAAACTAATAGTATAGATTATATTATAAAGAGTGATATAAATAAATTTTACAATGATGCCAATGACCACATTTTAACGAAGTATTGCTGTAATAATTAAAAATAAAAATAATAGATAGAATAGATTGATCGGCGCTGCCAACCATCGATAGCTAATATACTTTGGAATGAACGGGCACCACGACACAATCCAACGTGAATACTATAATATATGTACATATATATATTTATAAATGAGTATATATATATATATATGTATATATTATTATTATTATTATTATTATTATTATTATTATTATTATTATTATTATTATTATTATTATTATTATTATTATTATTATTATTATTATTATTACCAATTTATTGAATCTTCTTTCGAACGGCACAACCCAAGAAACCAAGTAAGCATTTTCATATGATCGAACCATTTCTTCAGCACGAGGTCCAAATGCAGGAATAGGCTTAAAAGTATCAAATATATTACGCTCGTTTGCTTTGCCTTTATTATCATTCATCCTGTTTGTTTTAGTCATTAATTCATTTTTACTTGATACGGTTGGTTGACTTGATAAGAGCGATTTATTATCCCTGGTACTTGTATTTGGCGTTGTTATAGATAATGTTGATCGTGATTGATCTGATGGAATAGGTATCTAACAACGTCATCATCAAAATAGAATAAATAAAATAAAACAAAATAATCAAATTAGTTTTATCAGATACTTTATTTATTTTTTTTTTTTTTTTACTCGTGGTTTATTTTTATTAGATTTTATTATTATTATTCACGTTTATAATTATTACTATTATCTATGTTTTATTATTGCTATTTACCTTAGTCAGATCTGATATTTCATTTAATGTCTTTGTTAATAATTCAATTTCTTTCGTTGGAGTAGAATGTTTCATATTGGATTGCCCAAGCATCGTATTTGTCCAATTAGGAGCACCTATTTTCCCACGAGTTTGGTGCTGTTGCTGTTGTTGTTGAAGGCGAGAAGTAATAGAGTTATTTAATGAATCAATAGTTTTAATTAATACTTCTAATCTAGGATGCCTTTGAGTTGAATAAATATTACTTGATTTCCAATTACTATGATCATTTGATACGGACATAATACGATCATGAATAGATTGTAATAGCTGTTGTATAGGTAAAATATTGGATTTATCGCCATTGCAAGAAATCATTGCTAAAGTTTCCAAAATCTCATCTTTTGACGACTGTGAAGATGATGATAAAGACGAAGATAATGCCATTAATTTGCTTCGTGTGTGATTCATAAATAATGATATAGAATTACTTTTTTCTGATAATTGATTGGAAGGTTTTTCAAAAGCTATAACTTCTAATCCATCTTCTATTAACCCTAAATAGGTTATTATGTTTTTACATTTCCATACACATAATAATTGGTGTATTATTCCAAGTTCTCCATATATTGAATTACCATCCAACGATGTTTGTACAAAAGAATTTGGTTTTATCACATTGTTGGATTTATTATTATTATTTATCATGTTTGATCCTAAAGGGTTGGTATTTATGGTTGGTCTATCAGGATAGGTAAAGGTTGCAATTTTTTGCAAAAATTGATCCATTAATGTTAAATAATACCAGGCATTATCCAATATAAAAAATGTCCATCCTTCTTCTAATGGTGCAGGTATTGATTTCATTTCCAAAGAATCGCATATATTTGCTGTTGTGGTGATTAATGTATCATTTCCAAGTCGCCATGGAGCAGCCCATAATTTCCATAAATCCAGCACCCAAATGTAATCATCTTGCTTCCTCCAATTGACTGAAAATCGTGATAGGAGTAAATAATATTCGTCTTTGATTAAATGATAAATTTTTGTATATTCTGTTAATTTTGTTGTATCGTCATTATTATGTTTATAAGATATACATCGCCTTAAATCTCCACTCACAATATATTTAATAAATCTATATAAGGATTGAATATATTCTATCGATAATTTTTGTGATGAAGCTAACCAAGATGTACGAATCCAAATTTCTATTAATGCATCCAAGAAAAAGGTACCAATGACAGGGTGATAAGACGCTGATTCAATCATAACACAAGGTATAAACTCTAGTAAATATTCTTGAATAAGTGTACCATATATGCTTGCTTGAATGGATCGCAAACGTCCAGGTATTAAATATGGTAAATTAGGATCATTTTGAGTTGCATTTATTGTTGTTGATGATGTTGTTGTTGTTGAAACATAGTTAATTTTTGTTGGCGTTGATGTGTTTAAAGACGAAGTTGATGATAATGAAGGAGGAATTGAGTAAATTGATGTCGATGAAGAAAGAGAATTACTATTATTATTATTAAATGTTGTATTTTTTGAATTCAAATTGGATGAAGGTTGTGATGGTATTGAAAGTGGTGGCCAAGTTGCAACGCCAATCATATAATATAAATAAAATTGGATCATATTAAATCGAATTTTATAATCGCCAGTATTTGTCCTTGGAAATAAAGACGATTGTCGCGTTGCTGCAGATCGAAGATCGTTTATTTTTGTTATTTTAGAAGTATCAAGATGTGTGCAATTATCATATACGCGTGGTAAATATTGAATGGCTCCAGCCGTTAATATCCTACGAATGTCATCCTAAGTATATGCATATTAATGAAGAGTTCTATAATATTTAGATATATATATTTATTAAACAAATATTTACAGATATATATATATATATATATATATATATATATATCAAATATAAAAGTAAAAAAATATAATGAATAGTATTTACTTACTGGAAGTTTATCGGTCACCATATCATAGAAATATTTTTTTTCTGTACTAAGTTTAATAAGAGCAGATATAAATGTACCCTTTGGATGAAGTAATTCATGAATAGCTTTATCTTGTTCAGGTTGAGTTTCTGTTTGTAGCCATCCTCTATAATGGTAATAGTAATATAAAATTAAGTATATAACTCTATTTATTTTATTCATTTTTTATACATACATACATACATACATATATATGAAATGTTATTAATTACCTAATAGTTGGAGAACCAAAAATATAAGTTAAAAGTGAAGGTAAAAAGGAATGAAAAGCAGAAGCATTTTCAGAAGAGAAAGTTGAAGGCGTATTAATATTTGTTTCACAATATTGAATAAGGTAGCGACAGATACCTATCAAGTCACGATCTCTAAATGCTCTGCAGTTGTCCATTAAAAATTGACAGCAGAAGAAAAGAAATAATATATATATGTATAAATGTATGTATTGATCAGCAAATAATAGGTAGATAAAACAGCAAATATCAAATATATATATTAATTAAAAAAAAATTGAAAATAAAAGTGAAGTGTGTAAAAAAACTAATTACCCAAAATTTTTAAAAATTAGCGGAATTTGAAAAGTCGTTCCAGTTTTTTTAAAAAGGCAATGTTTTTGGATTTATTTTATATTATTTAACAAGTTTATTTAACTATTTTTAATTTTTGAATGAAATAATAAAGTGTATTCATATAAAATAAATCTTTTTTTGATCTCTTTTTTGATATTTACAATATTAAAATATTATATAGTATAATATAATATAGAATTTGTGCATACTTTTAATACTCAGTCGCATGATAGATCTTTTTTATTTTATTTGAAGGTTACTTGCTCTTTTATTATTATTATTATTATTATTATTATTATTATTATTATTATTGTTATTGTTATTATTGTTATTTAAAGATAAATGAATTAATGCAAAACTCTCGACTATATATTATTGTTAACTCGTATATCATTTTTAATGCTTAAGTACTTTTTACAGTTGTGAATAATTTATCTTTTTTCGGAATAGTGCACTTTTTAGAAAAAAACTTTTTGCTAATAAATAAATATCTTGGTAATTTTTTTATAAAAATATAAAAAAAAGTATGATTGATTTAATTATTATCTCTGTTATATTCTATTAAAGTGGATCATATATTTGAAATATATTTTCCAAGGCGAAAAAAAGAACTCCGATTTTTGACTGTTGGAAAAAAATGCCACCCATGTTTAAATTTTTTTTTTTTTCTTTTTTTCCCCTTTTTTCCTTTTTCTTTTCTCTCTCTTTTTTTGACATATTTTTTTCAATCCGATATCATGTTTGCCTTGAGAACTGCCACCAACAAAGCTATTCTTCCTGCCACACGTATTGCTTCTCGCCGTTGTGCTTCAACTGTCTCTTCAAGAACCGGTAACTATGAAAGATCTTTTTTTAAATCTATTTCTTTTTGACGTTTCCTTTTTTAACATTACTTTTTTCATTTTATTTTATTATTTTCCAATAGCTTTTGTTTCCGCTCGTAATGCTTTAAATCATGGTAACAGCTTGGTAAGTAAAAACGAATCAATAGTTTAAAGATTGTTTAAATATGATAATATAAGTATATATAAATATACTAACCGTATTCCTATTATTATTACTATTATTATTATTACTATTTCTATTGTTTTATTATTGCTGTAGACTGCTAACCTCGTTAAACAAGCCTATGTTTCTGCTGCTCCTTCTCGCTATTTGAACTTTGGTAATTTTTTTTAAAAAAAGAATATCTATCTGAATAAAAAAAGAAAAAAAGAGTAAACGAGAACCTAAAAAAAAACTGTGGAATAAATAAAAGGAAAGAGGAAATAAACAATCGCAAATTTATACATGCATATATATATATATATATATATATATATGTTGTATTACTTTTATCGATTAATTGGTTTACTTATTTATATTACTATTTATTTATTGTTTATTTTTTATTTTTTTTTAAAAAAAATAGGCCGTCGTACTTTAGCTACCGAAGCTGGTGGTAAATTCAGCCGTGGTAAGCCTCATGTCAATATTGGTACCATCGGACACGTCGATCACGGTAAAACTACATTAACTGCCGCCATCACCAAAACTTTAGCTTCTAAGGGAGGTGCTGAATTCATGGATTATAATCAAATTGATAAAGCTCCCGAAGAAAAGGCTCGTGGTATCACTATTTCCACTGCTCACGTAGAATATGAAACTGATAATCGTCATTATGCCCATGTCGATTGTCCTGGTCACGCCGATTATATTAAAAACATGATTACTGGTGCTGCTCAAATGGATGGTGCTATCATTGTCGTCTCTGCTACTGATGGTCAAATGCCTCAAACCCGTGAACATTTATTATTATCTCGTCAAGTAGGTGTTCAAAACTTGGTTGTATTTATTAATAAAGTAGATGCTGTTGATGATGAAGAAATGTTGGAACTTGTAGAAATGGAAATGCGCGATCTTCTTTCTGAATACGGTTATGATGGTGAAAACACTCCTATTATTAAGGGTTCTGCTTTAGCTGCCCTTGAAGGTCGTGATCCTGAAATCGGTGAAAAGGCTATTTTTGAATTAATGGCTGCTGTTGATGCTCACATCCCTACTCCTACCCGTGATCTTGATAAGCCTTTCTTAATGCCTATTGAAGGTAAATTAAACTTAAAAAAAGAAAATAACACAGGATATAATAATAATAAGAGATTTGTATTTATTCCTAATATTTATACCGTCAATTTTTTTTTATATTTTTGTGTATGATTAGATGTATTCTCCATTTCAGGTCGTGGTACTGTTGCTACTGGTCGTGTTGAACGTGGTGTCATTAACAAAGGTTCCGAAGTAGAAATCGTTGGTATGGGCCCTACTATTAAGACTACCTTAACTGGTGTTGAAATGTTCCGTAAGGAATTAGACCGTGGTGAAGCTGGTGATAACATGGGTGCTTTATTACGTGGTATCAAGCGTGAACAAATCCGTCGTGGTCAAGTCTTATGTGCTCCTGGTTCCATCAAATCTCATAAGAAATTCCTTGCTCAACTTTATATTTTAACTAAAGATGAAGGTGGTCGTCATACTCCTTTCGTTAACAACTACCGTCCTCAAATGTTTGTTCGTACTACTGATGTTACCGTCAGTTTAACTCACCCCGAAGGTACCGAAGATCCTGAAGATAAACTTATCATGCCTGGTGATAATGTTGAAATGCAATGCGAACTTACACATGACATTGCTATTGAAGATCAACAAAGGTAAATTCTAGAGAGAAGAGAAAAGTGGATAAAAAAAATTGAAGGGGGTTTATTTTAAAGAATAGAAATAAGTAAAAGTCCATATCCAATTTATTCATTTATTTAATTTTATAAATAGATTTACAATCCGTGAAGGTGGTAAGACTGTAGGTACTGGTGTTGTAACTAAGATCTTAGAATAGGTTCTTTTTTTAAGAAGGAAAAAAAAAAACAATTTTTTTATTATAAAAAAAGAAAAAAGGAAAGCATAAAAAAATATTATCATCATTTACTTATTATTTCATATTATATCATACGATGCTTTTTTTCTTATATTTTTTATATTTTATTTTTTAATGTACATGAAATTTTAATTATTATAAAAATAATAAAAACCCATCTCTTCTGTTAAATAAAACCATTTATATTATCAATTATATATTAACTATTCAAAATACCATTAAATACTTGTACCATTTGATTGGCAAAAAATAAAAAAAAATTAAAAAAAAATATTGGTGTACTGGTATAAAAAATATGATACTAATATATCCAATAATTTATTCAAATAAAATAGGTAAAATTATTCATATTACAAATTATTAGCCTTACGACGTTCTTCCAAATCCTCTTTTCTTGATTTACTATTGGGATCAAAATATGGACGTTCTGCACGAGGGGTAACCCTATATCCGAATCTTCTTCCTTGTTCAAAGTAATCAAAGATAGCACTATAATTATAGAAATAGATAATTAAAAAATTTAGAGATTATACATAGAATGCTTATTTTTATTTTTATATTTTTATACTTACGCATGAAAAGTTGAACGGTTATCCCATACAGCTACACTTCCCTCTATAAAAATAAAAATAAAATAAAAATAAAAAATGAATACGTGTTATTATTATAGTATCTATATATTTATATTTTTGTTATTTTACCTTCCCACTTGAATCGAACTTGGAAATCATAGCCGCTAGCAATATGATCATAAAGAAGTTGCAATAAAGTATCTGATTCTTTCTTTTTTAAACCAACAATTGACCTTGTAAAACCGGGTTGAACAAATAGGCCTTTCCAACCGGTGACAGGATGAGTCCTATTTTATTTTATTTTTTTAAAAAAAATTAAAACAAGTAGTTATATTAAATAAGAGTAATACTTTTTTTTATATATTTATAACTATATTAATATGATATGGCTTTATTTTTATTTTTATTCTTACCTAATTACAGGATGAACAGTATCTGTTGGATATTCACGATGAATAGTATGACCAAACTCTTTAGCTACACCTATAAGTTGGTCAGCATAATGAGTTGCTGATAAAGTTTCAAGAAATTGTTGTAATGGTTTACTTAATCGGTCATAAGCTGTATAAGCACTACTCCAAATAGTATCTCCTCCTACAGGTGGTAACACATCAATTTTCAAAATAGATAAACCAGCTGGTTGATGTTCAAAAGTAATATCACTATGGATGCCTAAAAATAAAATAGTTCATATTAATAAAGAATATACTATTAAAGGATTATTCTATTTTTATTTTTATTCTTTTTACTAGTAATTATAATAATTACCTTCAGCGGCAGTCTTTGATTCCAAGCGCTTGATAATTCTTTGACTATTTAGATTAAAAATATTTTTTATGTATAAATACTTGAAATCTTTATGCATTTTGATTAAATAACTTTTTCTTTTGAGTTTTATATTTACTTTTTTTCATCAAAAAACACACTGAGTAATTCAGGATGGTTCTATATGATAATGATATTAAAAATAAAATAATAAAAATTATTATTAATTACAATTGCTTTATCATTACTGTTTATTTTATTTTTATTTTCCTTTGAAACTTACAGGGACTTGACCAGAGGAGTTATGGATATGAAGAGGGCCATAATAACTACCAAGTTCAATTAGTTGCTCTTTATTAATATCTTGATCTCTAAAGAAGACTACACCACGTTCAGCAGCCAAAAGAGCCAAGTCATTTTTTTGTTGTTCGGTTAATTGAGATAATTGGATCCCTTTTATTTCAGTACCAATCTAAATAAATATAATAATCACAGAGATTTATAAATTAATAAACCCTATATATATATATATGTATATATATATGAACATTTTCTATATTCTCTTTTCCACTCTTTTTTTTTTAAAAAATAAACAATACTTACATGGGGTGTGACATCTTTAATAGAGGTAGCACTGTCATATAATGAAGCTTTCTTAGGATCGGCTAAATGACCAGGATCTTTATGTTCAAAAGGTTCAAGTGGAGGATACTAATTAAATAAAATAAAAGATAATAGAAGATAAAAAAAAAAAAAAGTAATGACAAAAAATTAGTTTTAATACATACAATTATTAATTTATTTTTATAATTATTACCTTAGTGTCAGGATAAACTACATATTTGTCGATACTGTTATCTTCATCTTGAATAATGTTTTTTTCAGTATTAGGAGCCATTTTAGTTGTTTGATTATTGTTATTATTATTTTAAAAAATAAAAAAGAATAGAAAGAAAAATAAATAAATAAATGAATTACTTTTTTTAAAATATTTAAAGGAATTATGTATTTTTATTTATTACTATTTTTTTTATATTTACCAAAAATAAAATAAAACAGTTTCAAACTATCAATAGTTGCGTGATAATAGGTGAATAATACAATTGTGTGATTTTTTTTATTATCTAAACGAACTCTTCGTGTATTTAATATAAAAAGATTATCAAAATTCATAGATAATAAAAAATATTATGCAATTTGTGATTGTAATTTGCTAAACTCGCAAGTGTTGTGTTACCTATTATTAACTTTATTACCGACAAAATCCATTCTAAAAGTTCTCATTTGAAAAAAAAAAAAATGATAAAGATAAAATTATATAATCATAAGGTTTTTTATATCATGAGTAAATATTATAAAATTGTATTGTAAAATGATCAAATATAAAGTGATTAATAATCATATAGATATTTATATACATGTGAGAATAAAATCTATATTAATTTTTATATATGTATTATATTAATAGTATAAAATAGGAAGATAATACTAAAGAAGAGAGAAGGAAAGGAAGTATTAATGACAATCCATACAACAGTAATCAACGTATTTAACATCTATAAAAAACAATAATATGCAATTTTCGTTAATATCTTGTATTTTTTTATCTCTATCTTACCATTTTTGTAAATTTTTATTTTATTTGTATTTACCTCTTCTGTTGCCAAACCACACGGGGAATAGGGTAGAATTTCCAGTAGCGCCACCCATGAAAGCAAAGGCAACAAAGAAAACACACAATGAAGTACCAGAGTCTAAAGCTGAACTAAGTAAATAATTATATTTCACAAACCACCCACGGTAATATTTTTTCAAATACCATTGAGATAGGAAAGTTAAGAAAATGGATACTGTCACAAAGGAAGAAGCAGAACCTGGTAAAGTTACTAATCCGATAAGGATCATTGGTACATTAACATAATTAAATCCAACCCTAGGATAAAATCGATGAAGTAACCAAAAAGGAATTGGTAATAAAAATCCAATGAAAAATGCCCATAGAATAATTGCATATTGTGTACCTGGCCCAAACTATTAGATAAAGGTATATATATGTCGGTTTATTAATATTATCATTTTTCTATGTATTGTCTTTTTTATTACTATATTTGCTTTGTTTTTTAACCAATTTTTACCATATTAATAGGTCCAATTGCACCCCTATAGAAAAAAATAAAACAACAATGTCAAATAAAATAAATAAAAATAATAAATAAATATGGTTATATATATATATATATATATATATATATATGTTTAATTGTATCTCTACTATATTACCAAGTTAAAGCTGCTGCATTCATGGTTTGGAAAGATGCACCATTCCAAACATTACTTTCGGTATTAGGGTCAATTAAAATATCTCTTTGTGCTTGAATAATTGTCTAAAAATAATAAAATAATAATTATATAATGCAATTTAATAACATTGATTTTTGTTTTTATTTATTTTATTTTTAAATCGTGCATACTTACAATATTAATAATATAATTAAAAATGCACCCAATGATTGTGCCTACTATTTGATGTAAAAAAATCATTCTAGGTGATACTTTTAAATAATGTCCAATCTTAAGATCGCTAGCCATTTTTCCAGCTTGAGCTATTTAAAAATAATGTAATGTAAGATAATATAAAACAAAATAAAAAAAAATTATTAAAAACCAATAATAATCATATACACACACTTGCATGTACATATATATAACAACTTACCGAGTGTATTGTAGCCCAAGGTTTTAAAGTACATATTGGCAACTAAATAATAGAAATAATAACAAGAAAAAAAATAGAATAAATAATAAATTGGAATTGGCACCACCTATACATTAATATATATATATATATATATATATATATATATATATATATATATATATATATATATATATAAGTGCTTACTTGGTTTATATGGGAAGAGTAAACCGCCAATAAGCTCAGCAAACACATTCAATCCGAACCCTCTTCCAGTTACAGCTTCAATTAAATTTAAAGGTAGTGATAAGACCAATGAAATCATAATAGCAGCAATAACACCCCACCAAGGTAATTGACTTTCATTCACATATGCAACTATAATATTTAATACAATTCCGATTAAAAATAGCAAATAATACCACCAATTAGGAACCTATTTTTTTTATAATAAATATAAAATAAAAATAAAAGTATAAAGGATAATATGTTAGTTTTTTTTTGTATTTCCTAATATCAAAAAAAGAATAACCATACATGACCAAGTTTATATTACCTCTTTATAAGCAGCCATTAATTTCATATGAATATCCAAGTTTTCAGTCCCTTTTGATTTTGTAGATCTAATTGTATTCCAGATATCTTTACCATGGTACAAAACAACATGCATGATAGAAGCTGTGACAGCAAAATTAATAAATACATATGTAATAGCACCATATGTTGAAAAATGAGGATGGCCTATTTCTTCTAGTTTTCCATGATTTAAAGTATTATCAGCATTAAGGATATCACGTTGTGGATAGAGTTTGGATATCCCAGTAACCTTATCGAGGGTATAGAGGGAGTTTGACAAGAAAGGAAAACTTTTAGCATTCCAAACATCATAATAATATAATAAAGGTGCAAGGATATATAAAAGAAAGATACCACCATATACATTGAGTTGTACATAAAGTGGGTAAACTAGAGGTGAAAGTGAAGATAAATAATTCCAATCAAAACTAAGTTGTAATATACCAAGCCCTTCGTTAACTATTTAAATAATATAAGTAATAATATAAATAAATATCAATAAGTTACTTCTCTTCATTATATATATATATATATATATATATACCAGCTAAACCACCAAAAAGACGTTGAAACCAAATTGATTGTCGATTGACTATACAAAAGATTGAAAATCCAGATACTAAAGGGAACATATATTGTGGTATAAATTCATATATAAATATACAGGCAAACGTTATATAAAAAACTTTTGCCCGCCATTTTGATTCACCGCCAGTTGTATCAATAGTGCGAATAAGTGATATAGTTGGAAGGGAAGAGGGCCTATAAAAAAAAAAGGAGATGAATACAACTTTTTTTTTTTTTTTTACTTGTGAAAAAACCGTGTATTCAAATACCGCATTTTTTATTTATGCACATCATTTTATATTTACCATATCATATTTGCTGGATAAACAATAAACCTATATTAAATAATAACAAAATAAACAACGTTTTAATATAGTATTATATTGTTTATCTACATATATATATATATTAAAAATTATATTATATATGTTCATATTAACTATAACATGCCTTCGAAGTTGACCTGCAATACCATCTGAATATGTAAAAAGGAAAAGTATAGAAAATATAATGCCGTGATTTAAGTTATATTTCAAACGAATTTTTTTATTTTTATTTTATTTTTTTACTTACAACCTACTAATTGAGTAGCTAATAAGAAAGCAATAGAGCCCATTGCAGAGGGAGCATTATCATAATATAATTGTTGAACACCTAAAACCATTGTTCCATAAGCCGAAGTATTAGCAGATGATACCATAACATAGATACATGTTAATTCTTTATGATTAAAACTACAAGGATTTAACCATCCACCTTTAGGAAGATATTTTTCCCATGCTTTATTTATCATATAAGCCGTCATTAACATAAACGTCGTGTTTAATGGTATACCAACAGGTTTAAACATCATTAATTGACTTACGGAAGCACTAATACATGATAAAATCTTTTATTTTTATATTATTATTATTTTTAAAAAAAATGAAAAAGAATGGATGGCGTTTATTATACATATATATATATAGTCCACTCCTTATTTTACTTTTTATTTTTTAAAATATAGTAAATCTTTACCACACCAAGTAAAAAAGATCTGAACGTAAAAACAATCATTGTCGGATCATCATCCATCGTAGATAATTCATTCACAATGTTTATATCAGAATCTTCTTCAGTTTGTAATATAGATGGTACATTTTCTTTTTCGTTGATTTCTTCGGTGATAACTTCAGTTATATCGATAAATTCTTTATTACTACCGTGAATAGGATTCGTTGGATCAGATTCATATTCCTTGTTATTTATTGTTCTTTTTAACATTACGTATTATACTTTATGCATAAAAAAAAATAAAAAAAAAATTAAATAATACAATTGTTTCTACACAAAATATAAAATAAAATAAAAATAAAATATATAAAAAAAAAGTGAAATAAAAAAGCGGGAATATAGATTTAAAAAAAAAAGAAAAAGAAAGAAAGGAAGAAGATCAAAACGAACTTGGATATTTATAAAAGGTATTTTAAAGAGGGGATATATAAAAATTTCCTTTAAAAGGCATATCAAAAAGGCATTTAAAATCAACCCCCTTTTCAGTTTTTTTTTAAAAAAATAATCGAAAGCATTAAATAATTATTTAGTCTCGACTGTTTTATAACTCTATTATGTTGTTTAAGGAAATGATATAGAAAGAGAGAGTGATTATTTTTTTTTAAAATAAATCGGTGATTTAAATCTGTTTTAAAAGTAAAAATAAAAAATTAAAGATTTTTTACTTTTTTTCCTCTCACTCTCTTTTTTTAAACCTTTTAGTATATATTTTTTTATGATCTATTTTTTCTATTATAAACTGTTGTCCTCCGCTAATGCTCAAGCAAGTTAAATCTTTAGTACAAATATCACAAGAAACATTAGCAAATAATATTGATGGTAAATATGCTATTATTATTATTAAACATATATATGCATAGTCAAATATAATAATAAATAACAAATAATAATCTAATATCAATCATTTTTATTTTTATTTTTTAATATATGTAAAGGTTTAAGTTATGTTGGTGTTGTACCTTATTATTTATTAAAACCTTCTTTAAAAAAGGCTTCCCCTCAGCAACTGTTCCTGATTGAACGCTTAAATCCGGTAATTATTAAACAATTCATCTTTTTATTTATCAAAAACTCTAAACTAACTTTTTATTCCCATCCTATTCTATACTAAACATATTATATTAGCATCTCTTGCCTGAATCTAATGGTAATACTTTATAATAATAATAAGAAAGTTTGGGTCACAAATATTAACTATATCTATCTATATCAATTTTTTCTTTTATTTTTTTATTAGAACTATGGCTAAACCATATGTTAAGTTATACTGACCTAAGAGTTGCATATAATCAAGGGTTACATCAAAGCTCCAGTTCCTGGCGTGAACTTTATTTAGTAAATATTGATAAAAATAATAATAATAATCTTATATACCGTTCTATTTATTTATATAATTTTTATTTATTTATTTATTTAGAAACGATATCAGGAAAATGAACAAAGAAAGAGGGCAATCAGTGAAAAGGTGAAAAATCAGTACAATAAAATTCAAAATGAAAAAGCAGCTCGATCTATAAAAGTGATCAAAAATGTTACATCGGTTCGCGGGCGAACCAACGAATCAAGTAAATATTTTTTTTATATATTCATTAGATAACAAGAGTTATAATAATGATGGAAATAAAGACAGAGAATGGTAGTAGATTAGTACATTAATATATATTTATGATTTTTGTTAAAAACAGGAAAAACAACAGGAAGTAGTAAATTATTTATAGAAACACGAAAAGCTGCAAACAAAACGTAAGTGGTTATCCAAAATAGCTGAGTCGATATCATTAATTATTATATACACAATGGATTAATGATAACGATGTTAATTTATTATATTGTATTTTTATTTTTATAGCAATGCTATTTATCGGTGTCATGCTCATTCAGCTATTCATAAACATCCTTATGCTAATGCATCAATATCAAATAATAATAATAATAACAATAATAGTAGTATAATAAATATTTCAAAACCACCGTCAAAACTAGCACAATCCTATCAATCAAATAGAGCTAAATTCGGAACACCTACTATCCTTCCTTCATCTGTTTCTCAATTAATACCACCGCCTTCACCGATTAAATCACCCAGTCTATCAAAATCCAATTCTACATCCATTTATAATTGTGCTTCAACTTATGAATATACCCGAAATATCAAACAACAACAACACCAACAAAAGGTACAATACAAGTTACAAGTTACATACATATATATATATATATTAATGTTTTATAATTTAATTACATACACTAATAGTAATAACAATATATATTTATATGTAGGATTTTTTAACTGAATCTAATATATCAAAACCATCACCCACTTCACCAGTCAATAAAACAAGAAAACCAACTGCTATTGTAAATTTTAATATTTTTGATGAGGTACAAATAGAAATAATAAATAAAATAGCAAAACAATAGATGCATTTTAATAAAAGTAAATAGGAAAATTTACTAATATTATAAATATTTATTTTTATATTATATTACTTTTATTTAGCTCGCATAGTAGAATGAATCTATTTTTTTAATAGAAATAGATATATATATATATATATATATATATATATATATATATATATATATATCATCTTGGATAGAATGTGATTATTGTGATAAAATTAGAATATATGTACATTAAAATATCATAATAAAACAAAGGTTCTTTTGGTAAATACTTCATATATTGGTATACCATGCGAATTTATAATGGTTTTTTTTTATTTGTTTGATTAAAAATTGATTTAATGGTATTTAAGAAAATTATTCTATTGTTATGTATATTTTTGACAAAATGGATAGAAGATTACACAAAAAAAAGGGATTCTAAAAAAGGATAACGTACTTACGAAATATTAAACACGAGGATTTTTTTTATAATTTTCATATATCTGTCTTAAAAATAATAATAAAATAAAAAGTAAATATGTATATGATTTAAAATGAAATAAAATAGTAAATTATATATTTTTTGTTTTATGTATGTTTTTTTACATGCTACTACGTATAAAATTAAAATAAAAAATAAGTGATCGACTATTATTACAAAAAAAAAAAATAACGCTATTTTTTTTTTTTGGCTGACTATAAATCGTACTAAATTTAAATTCTGGGCATTTTTTTTAAAATATCTAAATTTAAAATTTTAATTTTTCTTTACTTTTTATTTCTTTGTTTTAAATAATTAATTAATAATGGCTATAAAAGTATGCTAACTACATATATGTATATATATAAATCTTAATCTAAATATAATTTATCATCAGCAATGTATATAAAATATTCAACCGAGACTAAATAATATGTTGTATATATATGAATTCTTTTATTATTATTATTAGAAACAAGGAAAGAAAGGGGAGAAAAAAGTCATCAAGGCCAACAGACCTGCTAAAAAGGCTGACTGGAAAGAAGGAATGAAAAAGAAAATTGTTGGCGTAGCTGACATGACCCTATTGACCAAGATTACAAACGAAGCCATTAATGAAAACTTGATGAATAGATGGCAAAATGGTGAAATCTATGTAAGTTTCGTAGTATACATGCTTTTTTAAAAAGAATAAAAATAAAAATGGCAACTTTGATATACAATATGTATTGTTATTAACTCTAATTATATTAATATAATTTAGACATATATTGGACATGTGCTTATTAGCGTTAATCCATTTCGAGACCTTGGTATTTATACTGATGAAGTTCTTTCAAGTTACCAAGGGAAGAATTTATTAGAAGTAAGTTCTATTTTTTTATTTTTATTTTTTCGAATATATAAATATACATCCCTATATTTATTTTTAAAATACAGGTATGAATATATTATTAACAATATCCCTTATGCTTATGTATATTTTGTTAGATGCCTCCACATGTTTTTGCTATTGCTGAAGCCGCGTTTCATCATATGATCAGTTATAAAGAAAACCAGTGTGTTATTATTAGTGGTGAATCAGGTACGTTATATACAAAAAAAATATAAATATAAATATAAATGGTATATACATTAAGAGAAAGAGAGAGGAAGAGAATAAAGTAGGATATTAATGTGTGCTTTTTTTATTATTATTGTTGTCATGGTTCTCTTTTTACTTCATTATTTTTTCATTAGGTGCTGGTAAAACGGAAGCTGCTAAAAGAATTATGCAATATATTGCTGCTGTTTCAGGTGATGGTGCTAACTCATCCATAAAAGAAATCAAGGACATGGTGCTGGCCACAAATCCTTTATTAGAAAGTTTTGGGTGTGCAAAAACTTTAAGAAACGACAACTCCTCTAGACATGGAAAATACTTGGAAATTCAGTTTAATAATCAAGGGGAACCCGTTGGAGCTATCATTACAAATTATTTATTAGAAAAGGTAAATAATATATATACATGTTAATAAGTATAGATATTAATATATATATATACGTATATTCTATTGTAATTTTAATATAGAATCGAGTAGTAGGACAAATTGATAATGAACGTAATTTTCATATATTTTATCAAATGACAAAAGCTGCACCACCTGAATACCAAGGTACTATAATTATATAAATATAATGTACACGGATTTATATATATAAACATCCATATTTAAATATATATATATTCGTTTATTTATTTATAAATTAAATTTAGAAACGTTTGGATTACAAGGCCCTGAAAGTTATTTGTATACAAGCAAGAGTAATTGTTTGGAAGTTGATGGTATCGATGATGTGAAGGATTTTAATGATACTTTGGTAAGTTAATATAGTAATATTCGTATTAATAAAACAGAAAGAGAAAAGTGAGTATTTTATTAATTATAAAATTATTATTATTGTTATTATTTTAGAATGCTATGAACGTTATTGGACTTCAAAAAGAAGAACAAGATGAAATATTTAAAATGTTGGCTATTATCTTATGGCTTGGAAATCTTATGTTTGCTGAAGATGATTCTGGAAATGCTGTTATTGCAGATATGGATGGTAAATTAATAATAAAATTTATGACAATAATATATATTATATTTACGTATATATTAATATACACATTCGTGTTTTTTTTTTTTTTCGTTATATTAAAATTAGTGGCTAATTTCGTTGCATATTTACTTGAAGTTGATGGTGAATCACTTTCTAAAGCATTAACAAGTCGTATTATGGAAACTCAACGTGGTGGAAGAAGAGGTAATAATTTAATAATATTAAAATATAAAATAAGTAAATAAATTAGTGATTAAAATAGCCGTTGTTTAATATTATTTTTTTACTTCCCTTTCATTTTTTTTAATGAATGTATATTATAGGTAGTATATATGATGTGCCTTTAAATGTTACACAAGCTACAGCAGTTCGCGATGCACTTGCAAAATCAATCTACGAACGTCTTTTCGAATGGATTGTCACTCGTGTCAATGTTTCATTAGAAGCTCGTGGTGTTCCTGAATATGTGATTGGTGTTCTTGATATTTATGGTTTTGAAATTTTCCAAGATAATAGTTTTGAGCAAATGTGTATTAATTACGTGAATGAAAAGCTTCAACAAATTTTTATAGAGCTCACTCTCAAAGCAGAACAAGAAGAATATGTGAAGGAACAAATCCAATGGACACCAATTAAATTCTTTAACAATAAGGTAGTATGTGATCTTATTGAAGAAAAGCGCCCTCCAGGTATTTTTGCCGCTTTAAATGATGCTTGTGCCACTGCTCATGCTGATTCTGGTGCTGCTGATAATTCCTTTATACAACGACTTGGGTTTCTTTCAAGTAATCCTCATTTTGAATCTCGTGGATCTGGATTTTTAATCAAACATTATGCTGGGGATGTGGTCTATAAAGTAGAAGGCATGACAGATAAAAACAAGGATGCCCTCTTAAAAGATTTATTACAACTTGTAACATCTTCAACAAATCAATTCATCTCTCATACATTATTCCCTGAACGTATTGATCCAAATTCTAAAAAGAGACCCCCTACTGCTGGTGATAAAATTAAAGTATCTTGTAATGCGTTAGTAACTAAATTAATGCAATGTCATCCAAGTTATATTCGTACTATTAAACCAAATGATATTAGAAGCTCAACAGAATATGATCAAAAACGTGTCCTTCATCAGGTTCAATATTTGGGGTTGTGTGAAAATATTCGTGTTAGACGTGCTGGTTACGCTTATAGAACGGTCTTTGATAAGTTTTTGGAACGGTTTTATTTATTAAGTCCAGTTACTGGTTATGCTGGTGAATATGTTTGGAATGGTGATGCTTACTCTGGTTCTATGGAAATTTTAAAACATAATAATATTCCAACTGATGAATGGCAAATGGGAACTTCTAAAGTATTTATTCGACATCCCGAAACTGTAAGTAGTAAAAGGCAATTGATATATCGATATATATATATATATATATGAGTGTGTGTGTGTGTCAGTAATTTAATATTCGTTTCTTTATAGATATTTGCATTAGAGCATATGCGTGATCGTTATTGGCATAATATGGCAACAAGAATTCAAAGAGCATGGAGAGCATACGTTAGACACAAGCATGAATGTGCAAGAAAAATTCAACGATTCTGGCGTCAAAATAAATATAATATTGGATATCTTCAAATGCGTGAATATGGTCATCAGATATTAACTAATAGAAAGGAAAGACGTAGATATTCTCTTCTTAGTATGCGAAAATTCACTGGTGATTATTTAGATATTAAAAATGGAACAGGTGCTACTCAAATGATACGTGATGCTATCACTTTTAGCCATAATGAAGAAGTGATATTTAGTATGCGTGGGCAAACATTAGTAGCAAGAGCTATGCGGTCTAGTGTACCAAGTCCAAGAACTTTAGTTTTGGTATTTAATTTAAATAAAATAAAAAATAATATATATATATATACATATATATATATATATATAGAGAGAGAGAGCAATTTATTAATTTGATTATTTATTTTTAATACTTTTTATAGACTAATCAAGGTTTACACATCATTGTCACAACAAAAAAAGAACAAATACTTACTATGCAAGATGAAAAAACTATATCTTTAAACACTATTAGTGGTGTTAGTCTTTCAACACTTCGTGATGATTGGTTCGTTTTACATGTAGACGGTTCTCCGGATGGCGATGTCGTATTATCATGCTTATTTAAAACAGAACTTGTAGCACATTTATTACAGCAAACTAATGGTAGAATTAACGTGAATGTAGCAGAACAATTCCAATACAAGAAGAAAGGTGGGAAAGCGGTGACAATGAAATTTGTTAAAGATGAAATGGCAGTCGGCGATGGTATTTACAAGAGTCATGTTGTAAAAATTTGCTCTGGTGAACCTGCAAATAGTGGTAAAGCTATATATGAAATTTTAATTCATAAAACTAATATTTAATATAATAATCACCTATTAATTATATTTATTTTATTTTATTTTTTGTTATACAGTTTCTGACCCACCTTGTCCAGTGAAACCTAGACCTGTTGCAACATCTAGAAATGTTAAAAAATCAACACCTAAGCGTACCACCCCTGCAGCTGCTCCACGTCCTACACCAACTTCTCAAGTATCTACAAGTACACCTAAAACTAATCGACAAGTTCCACCACCTCCACCACCACCTCCTGCACCTACTACTACATCATCTTTCCCTACTTATAAAGCTATATATCCCTTTAGATCAGACCAAGACGGCGAAATTTCATTTGAAAAAGATGATATTTTAGAAATCTTGGAAAAAGATGACAATGGTAAATATACACTTCTTCATAACGATGATGAAAAAAAATCTTTTATCGATTATAAAAAAAATATTTAATTTTATTTTTCTAAATATATAAATTATAGGTTGGTGGTTAGCTAAAAAAGATGGGTTAGAAGGATGGGTCCCAAATAATTATTTAGAAGAATACGTTGCACCAGTTGTCGTTCCACCTCCTCGCCCTGCTGCGCGCCGTCCACCACCTGCTATACCTCCAGTATCAAATAATCATGAAGAAGCAAGACCATCATCTACCATTTCATCCAATATCTCACCAGTTTCTTCACCTCCTCCACCTGTTGTTAATCAAACTAGAACTGTACCTGTTATACCTGGAATGACATCCACCCCACCACCATTATTTAATAGACCTGCACCATCTTCAAACATTAGTCCTCCTTCAGTAGTAACAAACAATACATCATCATCAGCAACTAATTCTACACCTATACCCGTCATGCCAGGTATCGCACCTATTGGTCCAAACGGTGTACCTCCATGGAAGGCTCAATTAGAAGCAAGAAAAGCTGCTGCTAATGGTGGAAATGCTTCATCTACACCTACTATTCCTTCTCGTCCGGTATCTTCAACTTCAACATCTACTTCTCCTCCTCCTATAGCCAATCGTCGTCCACCTCCTCCTATAGCTCCAAAACCTGTAGTACCAGCTAGACCTGTCATACCAAAACGAAATTTTTAAAAGTATGTTATAGAAGGTTAATGGTTAACTAAAAGTATGAAAAAAAAAATAAGAGTTATTTGAAAGAATAAAGTTCAAATAACTATTTAGACAAATATATTTGGAAACTATTAAATGGATTCGATATAATAATTTATTTTTATTGAATAAAGTTCATATTTATACACATATAAAAATAAGAAGAGAGAGTAATACTTGAATATATCTATACATAGGTTTTTTTTTTTTCTTCGATATCATAGAATATGTTTTAAATAGATATTCTAATACGATGTTTATTTATTTTTATTTGCTCATGCTCTTTTGTTTTATTAAAAAATTATCATTTTCAAAATGGTTAAAGATTTAGTTATAATGTATAATTATTAAATGAGAGCTGGTCATACAAAAAAAATAATTATAAAACAAAACATATAATAAATTAAAGAGCAAAAAAGAATAGAGTTGCAGGAACAATGTTTAAGAACAAAAAAGCAAAAAAAAATCCCGGCGGAAGTTGAAAATTTAATTTGGGTTATAGTTGTGACAATTTTATCGCCAATTTTTTTTATAAAAAAAGGGAGCGGGATTTTTGACAGTTTTCTTTCTCTTTTTTTTAATAATAAATCTAAAACCATATTTTTAATTCATACACGCGTATATAACATCTAATTAAAAAATGGCCTTACGTGTTCCTAAAAGTACCCTTCCTCAACTTTTTAAAGATGGTTACAAGGTATTTTATAAAATCAAAGATCTATTACACTAGAACGAATCAGCCATTTATTCTACATTCTTTTATATTTATATATTTATATATACATATATATTCAACACGTCATCTGATCATTTTAATCTATTTTTAAATATGTTTCTTTTAGATTCATCAAGGTGTAGATGATGCTGTTATTCGTAATATTGAAGCTACCCATGAACTTTCCGAAGTAGTCCGTACTTCTATGGGTCCTAATGGTATGTACTAAAAATAATAATTAAAAATAAAAAATAGATGGTTAAAAATACAAGAATAATAATAATATAATAAGATGATTGATTTATGTTTAACCTTCATCTTTTATGTACTATTATTATTGTTATTAATATTATTATTATTTAAAACTATATTATTTATTAATAGGTCGTAATAAGATGATCATTAATCATTTAGAAAAATTATTTGTTACCAACGATGCTGCAACTATTATTAGAGAATTAGAAGTAGTTCATCCAGCTGCCAAGTTATTAGTGATGGCTTCTCAACAACAAGAATCTGAATTAGGAGATAATACCAACTTTGTTATTGTTTTTGCCGGTGCATTATTACAAAAAGCTGAACACCTTTTACGACTTGGCCTCCATCCTTCCGAAATTATTCAAGGTTATGAACTTGCCCGTGATCGTGCTTTAGAAATTTTACCGGGTAATATATATACTTATAAATACATATATGAATATTATTAATATTTATCATAAACAATATTATTAATAAAAAATATTGATACTAATTATAAAAAACGAATGTTTTTTATTTTTTAATATTAGAACTCTCTGTTGATAAAACTGAAGATTTATACTCAAATGAAGAATTAAAGAAAACTATTAGAGCAGCTATTAGTGCAAAACAAATCGGTTATGAAGATTTACTTAGTGACCTTGTAGTTGAAGCCGCATTAAATATTATGCCCAAGAATCCAAAAGATTTTAACGTTGATAATATTCGTGTTGTTAAAGTAATGGGTTCCAGTATTCATGAATCAAGAGTTGTTAGAGGAATGGTATTTGGTCGTGAACCCGAAGGTATATATATAAAAGGAAAAAAGAAATTAATAAAATAGAGTTTAAATAGGAACATTACTGCTATTTTTAATATAAATATATATATATATATATGTATGAAAATATATGATCTTGTTACTTACATTATGTACCACCTTATATATACTTCTTTTAATAGGCTCAATTCAAAATGCTACAAAGGCTAAGGTTGCTATATTTACTTGCCCACTTGATATTGCTCAAACTGAAACTAAAGGAACTGTTTTAATCCATAACGCACAAGAAATGTTGAACTTTAGCAAAGATGAAGAAAAACAAATGGAAAAGGTAACCATTCGTTTTATTTTATTTTCAGTTTTTTAAAAAGATAGACACATATATATAAAACGAGATTCATTTTGTAATCAATTGATATATATATATATACGTTTATTATATTAGATCTTCCAAGAACTCTCTGATGCAGGTGTCAAAGTTGTAGTAACTGGAGCTGGTATTGGTGAATTAGCTTTACATTACTTAAATAGATTTAATATTATGGTTGTCAGAGTACCTTCCAAGTTTGATCTTCGTCGTTTATGCCGTGTTGTTGGCGCAACAGCATTAGCTCGTTTAGGTGCACCAATGGCTGAAGAAATGGGTTATTGTGATATTGTAGAAACTGTTGAAATTGGTAGTGATCGTGTTACTGTTTTCCGTCAAGAAGAAATTGAAAAATCTCGTACTACTACTATTGTTATCCGTGGTGCTACACTTAATCATATGGATGATATTGAACGTGCTATTGATGATGGTGTTAATGTCATTAAAGCTGTTACTCGTGACAATCGTTTATTACCTGGTGCTGGTGCTGTCGAAATGGAACTTAATAAACGTCTTCAAACCGTTGCTTCTAAAACTCCTGGTTTAAATCAACACTCTATTAAAAAGTTTGCTGAAGCTTTAGAAGTAGTTCCTCGTACATTATGTGAAAATGCTGGTATGGATGCTACCGCTACTTTGTCTCGTCTTTATGCTGCTCATTATCAAGAAAGTGAATCTAGCACTTCTATTGGTGTTGATGTTGAAGTAAGTCATTTATATATCATTATTACTGTAGTTTTTTTTTTTCTTTGAAAAAAAAAAAAGAAAAAGGATTTTAATATTGATATTAATATATATTATTGTTATTATTTATTTATTTATTTTTATTATCAAAGAATAACGGTGATGGTACTTTAGATGCTAGAAAATTCAATATTTACGATACTGTAGCTGCTAAATACTGGGCTCTTAAATTAGCTGCTGATACTGCTATGACTATTCTTAGAGTTGATCAAGTAAGTTTTATATATATATATATCTTATTTTTATTTATAAATATGGTCCATTAAATGTATCTTTTTATTATTATTATTCTATTCATCTTAATCATTAGATCATCATGTCAAAGCCTGCCGGAGGTCCAGCTCCACCTAAGAAACAAGGTCACTGGGATCAAGATTAAGAATAATAGCATCACCAACAACAATTATAATAATCATAATAACACTACTAATCATAAAAAAAAAAAAAGAAGAAAGAAGGATTTTGACAACTTTTAATTATTTTAATATAACCAAACAAAAATAAAATAAAAATAAAATAATCAAAAGTAATTTTTATTCATTCATATTTTTAATATTTTTTCTACGTAAATTACAATTGCCAGAGCAAAATCAAAAAAAAATGAAAAATAATGCGATGGAAAAATAAAAATAATTATAATAATAATAATCGATCGATTAATTGGCCATTAATATAATAAGTATAAATGTATAAACTGAATGTAAACTGACAAACTTTATAAATAAGTAACATACAAGCGAGCAAATACTCTTTTTTTACTCTTAAAATATTAGTATTAAATAGCTTTGTTTGGAATAAGAATATTTTTTAAAAAAAATAAAAGTTTGGCTCTATCTATATTGATTTGTAGAATTTATTTATCGATTAATTTTTCATATTTGATGGCTATGACGATTTATAACAAATAGTAATATAACTAGCTATATGAATACGCACACTTTTTTTTTTTAATTATAAAATATATAATACATGATGACAGCTTAATAATATGGTGTTTATCTTCTATTTTTTAATTGATCAATTTCTTGTTTTAACGCTTGTAATGACAATTCATTTATGATAACATTTTCTGTAGCTTTCTAAAAATATATATGTTAATAAAATAAAAATATTTTTCAATATATATATATATTTATATTTATATTAATACGTATTATCAATTGTTAAAAAATGTAATTATTCCTCTTCTTATTCAAGTTTTTTTTACCTGTAACTCTTCCATGTGATGCTGATAAAATTCATTATATTGTTTGATCAATGGTATTTCTTGGTTTTCTAGATTATCCTTTTCAATTTCATTCGAACTACCACAATATATGTATAGGATAATAATAGAAAATAAGTACCAGAGTAAAAGTAAATATTCATCCACTACATATATATATATATATTACCTATCGGGTATATGTGGTATAGTAATTGGTGCACTCGATATAAATTGTCGAAAAGACAAGTCATTATCATTTAAATTGACAACATGAATGGGTAAATTCTTTGGCAAACTATAATAAAAAATTCATAAAATAATAATAGTAATAATGATTTACTATCCACCACAACCGTCACTATTCATTGTACTTTATATTTATTTTTTTATTTTTATTTTTATTTTAGCTTACGATTGGGTAGTCCAAAAAGAATAAGAATATGTACGAGTAAAAGACTCACTTGTTTCACTAAAAAAAGCCATGATAGGTGATTGGATAGTTGATATTGCCTTCGTTAAGCAGTTTAATAAATTTTGTTCATACACAGTGGGGGAAAGTGGGCGTTGGCGATTAAACTTGAAATAACCGACAATAAAAGCTAAATTATTTAAGCGGTTTTTTGTTTCGTTTGCTCCTTTCAGTTGTTGCTGTAATGCAAATTCATTAGTGATAAAACCATGGTCATCATAAAATAAAGGGTATTCAGGAGATATACAGTGATAACCATGTATGACTATGTAGTTTAAACGTGAACAATAGATATAATAAAAATAAATAAAAGTAATATATAAACTATTATAAAAACAAAATTTTTTTATTACTTATAAATGTATTTATATTGTGTTTTATAGTATCAGATTCATCGCTGATTTCTCCATCTAGAGTTGATGATATTGATCCAAATAAAAATCCTTCCTATATAATATATTCCATGGTTTTTTATATTTATATTTAAGATTCAAGTTTTAAATGATGTTGCATGTATATATTTATCATATTACAATATTATTAGGTGAGTTAGCACATTCATATAATATAGATGATATTACTGATCCAGTGATACGAATATTTAAATCCATAACTTTAAAAAAAAAATTCAAAGAGGTGAATGAAAATTTTTTACCATCTTCAAATTTTATGCTGGATTCCAGCTGTGTTTAAAAAAAATAAAATTTCGAAGCATAAAAAAAATGCATACATGTCTTAATTTGTCTTTATACCATTAATATAAACTTTAATATAAACAAAATATATATTGCTTAGCTTCTGCCAAGTAAAACTATTTAAATTTAATCATAAGAAATAAAAATAAAAATTTAAAAAAAAAAAAAAATGAAACATTATTTGATAAAATAGTATATTTATAAAAAATAAATACATGAGAAAAAAATAAAAATAATAAAAAAAAGTACTATAAACTTGTCAAAACAAATATATCATCTGACAAATATGTGATAAATAATATATATATATTTATATAATTCAAAAGTTTAATCGTATGTATAATAATAATAATTGAAGATACGTAGAAAAGCTATCTAATAATTTTTTATTGTTTTTATTTTTTTAATGTTTAAATCACCATCATCGAACTGATTTAACCTTTTAGTATTGTTATTATTAATAGTTGGCCAGTGAAAAGAATGGTTTGTAGACGGAGTGATCGAGAATTGTAATGGGCTTGGTAATTCATTTTGAGTTTGATAAAAATGAGGATAAAAGGAAGATGGGCTTGGTAAATTTTGGGCAAAAACAGATGACGATGATATACCTGAAGAGTATGATACCGAGGATGAAGTATTATTAATAGTAGATGGTTGAATATTTAATGATAATTTAGGTTGGCTATTATTTGGAATAGGTGTCCTTGATGGATATATTATTGATGTACTATTGCTATTACTGTTGCTATTATTATCATTACTTGAAGTTGTTATAGATTCAGAATCAGATAATTCACTTAATTCTTGTTGAATAAACTATATAATAATAATAAACATAATATAAATATAATGATGATAATAATAATAATGACATATATATATATATATATATATATAATCGAAATATTATTCATTTTATGCTTTTGATTCTTTATTTATTTATTTATATCTTACATCGTTATTCGTTTTTGTTTCATAAGGCTCACCATACTAAAAATAAAATAAAATAAACGTATTCTATTAGTCAAATTAAATACTTTATGCTAGTATTATTATTATTATTATTATTATTATAATACATATATATATATATATATATTTATATATATTTATATATATTTTTATATATATTTACCTCTGTGTATTTTAATAATACATCATCAATATTTTTATTCGAGTATTGTACCAATTTATTGTTTGGATTGATCATAATAAGTGCGATATCACATTCACATAATACGCTTAATTCATACGCTTTTTTTATTAACCCATTCTTCCTTTTCAAAAAAGTAACCTATTAATAAAATATTAATAAATTGTACAAGTTAATTCAATTCTTCAAGTATTAACGTACAATTTATCTATATAATTATATATCTATTTATTTAATACATTACTTGTTTGTTACGTTCGTCTTTAATAGGTTGGATTTTGATTTTTCTTCTGCCCATAATGATTAAATTTAATCTTATTAATATTTTTTTTACTTTTATTTGTATAAAAAAGAAGAAGAAAGAAAAATATGTCAAAAGGGATGAATGTTTTTATATTTATATATTTATTTTTTTCTATACAACTAAGCAATCCATGCTATTCTAAAAATAGATTATTCTTCCCTTTACTTTTAACAGCGAGTAAACAACGAAAAGGAGAGTCCAAGGCAGAAAAAGAGAAATGGAAGATCTGATCATTCTTTTTTTATTAAATTATTTAATTCATACATTATTAAACTACCCGCAGAAGCTACATTTATAGATTCAACATCATTGATCATAGGTATGGAGACTCTAATTTCATCATCTAGCCCTTTCACACCATTGTGCTCGGAGCTTAAAATCAAAGCAGGACGTTTCGGTAAATAAGGTTCGTTATTGTTTTTTTTAAAATTCCAAAACCATAAGCCTGATCCAATGGTGGTTGGGTTGGATTGTTCATGATAATAACCCGTTCTAGGTGACCAGACGTTTGTTTCCTCCTTTATTTTAGATTCGGTGGGTAACATATCGGCTACCACTGGTGTCATGTCATATTCTTTTAAAAACGGTATTAATTCTGGTATGCTGATTTTTTCATATTTCCATAATAAACTAAGTGCCCTAGATGCTCTGATTGTTTTATCGTTATATAAATCACATGTTCCCGTAGTAATAACCCCTGAATCCCACCCAAGCGCCTTGCCCGTACGCACCAAGTTACCAAGATTACCTGGATCATTGACATGATTAAAAATCAATAACCTGTCAACTTTGTCTTTACTCGGTAAATCGTGTTTTGGTATTGGTATTTCTGCAAATATTTCGTGTCGACTTGGCTTTGATGCCGTTCCAAGAATGCGTCTCGTTAAATCAATGTTAATTAAATAATAATAATCGGCTGGAAAGGCATCGGGATTATTAATAACTTGATTGGCTGGAAACTTGATTGCTGATTCATTAAAAGGTGATTCTTCTGCTGTGACAATAAGTGAGCGTAAAGGTATACCTGAATCCCTTAATTCGCGTATTGTTTTTAAACCTTGAACCATAACTCCATTTTGTTCCAACCGATATTGCTTTCCTTCTCGAAGTTTAATAAAGTGCTGGACATATTTATTTTGTTGGCTTTTAAGTCGTTTGAAAAGCTTGGGAAATTCATATAAGGCTGGTTTAAATGACATTTCTATATTTTATTGTTAAAGCTCTATATTATATATTTAGAAAAATAAGAATGATAAAAAAGAAAAAGCCCCTCTCTAACAATTCTTTTTTTTTTTTTTT
>MU612144.1:0-30028 GCA_025201675.1 Cunninghamella echinulata
AAAAAAAAGGAAGAAAAGGTGTAGGGATAAGATGAGGTGGAGTTGTAGAAGTAGAGTTTGGGTATGATTCATATTTAATAATAATTAACAGCTGTAATAAAAAAATGATATGAATAATAGGTTATAAATTTGATGTAGAGGGTGTATCGTGCTGATCCATCGATAAAAGGGAATTGGCCATTTGTAATGCTTCTAATGAAGTACCAGTTAAATCGTTATAGTAAGCTGAAGAATAATCATGCTGGTGATGATGATTATCATCATTATCTTCTTGATCATCATCAAAAGGTGTAGGTGGTGAAATAGATTGTTGATACTCGCTTGTACTTGTATTATCATCGTCATCGTATTCATCATCATCATCATCATCATCATCATCCATATCCATGTCCATATTCTTTAATCTATTCAGGTATCCTGGTTGATTATACTGTTTTTGTTGTAAAAGATAATTTGATAAGTGATCATCCGTTGTATTCACTCGTTCATAAATTAACATGTAAGGATTAGAAGCTAAAACATCCTCTATGTTACATATATCCACCTTACTATCTGATATTCTATACCAAGTTGAATATCTATACCAAGGTTCTTCTGTTATTCTTTCTTCTTCTTTTTCTGAATCGTTTTCTCGTTTTTTTTCTTGATGTTGGTATTTTTGTTGGTGACATGAATAACATTGGCATTGTGATGGTAGTATTTTTCTTTTATAGGCTATATAGTGTCCATAACTATGACTTCCATAATGTACAACGATGCTCATTAGTCGATATAAATATTTAATATTATTTTGTAGTTTATTATTTCCTTCGGTAAATCCTGATAAAGGTACAGTTGGATGAGTATTTAAAATACCATTGGTGACATAGGGTGATAAATTTAAATACTCATTAAATAAAAGTTGACATGTATTTTTGAATATCATTCCAGATGAATAATTAATAGAGGATCGAGTCATATGAAGGCATAATATAGGTGGTGGCTTCGCTATCATAACTTGTTTGGTGGATCTTGGACTAATTGTACGATAGTAATATTTTTTACGTTGAATTGATTTTCTGTTTTTTAATGTTGTGTTTTTTCTTTCATTAATACTGTCCTTTTTATCATTTTCATCGTTACCGTCATTATTATTATTATCATCAACATAATCATCATCATCATCATCATCATCATCATCACTACTATCCATTTGATTTAATCTTAATCGTTGGTCGATATCCATTTTATATTTCGATACCTCCACTAATTCTGTTAACAATTTTTTCTTTAAATCCTTTTTTAAAGCATGTTTTGCTTGTTGTTGTAATCGTTTGATTTTATCATCTAGAAGTTGACTTGTCATATTATAAGAACATCGTTTACAAGAAGCATCACGTAAATATTCCATGGTCGTATATTGTTCTAAACATTGTTCAATAGTGACAGAATATGCATTTGGTAAACTTAATTGAATATTATTAAAAGGAAAATGACGTATGGCACCAGTATAACCACATTGTACACATGATAATCGACTTGCTAAAAGGCCTGTCATGGGGCTATTATAACTATACTGTTGTTGTTGTCTTTTTTGCTTATTTTTCATCGTTGTCGTAGAAGAAGGATAAGCATTTTTTTCATTATTATTATTATTATTTTCTTGATCCATCAATAATAAAATTCCACGTAATCCATTTTCTTGATCCGTTTCGTCGGTTTCTTTTTTTTTTTCATGTGATGATTTCCATTTTTCTTGATAAAAGTATTGAGCTTCTGTATCCATAGCACCAATCAATACTTGAAAAAATTCTTGAGCGTCTTGTTGATCACGATCCATTAAAAAGGAACTAAGTCTTCTTTTTGATGTATATGTAGAGGAGGAAGTAGAAGAGGATTTATTTTTATTTGCCAATGCTCGAACTAATTCTAAGGGACGTATACTTGTTCTTGAGCGTTGTGGTTTAGTTAATCGTCTTAGCGTTTTAAATAAAGTCCAAGTAATGGGAAGCTCATGTTGTTGATCTTTCATTTGATAAATAAATTCATATAAACCAGGTAAAGAAGATAAAGCTTGAAGGACAGAGTTTAGAAAACAAGTATTACCAGTATTGATTAAACCAGAAACAAGTATATCATCACCGTCGTCATCTATTAATACTTTTTGTGATTGTTGTTGTTGTTGTTGCTGATCTTTATAAGAGAAGGAGGATAAACAAATATGAAGAGGATCTTCTTGGTATTGTAAATCATCAATATATCGACTACTACCAAAATAAGGAATATATTTCCCAAGACGAGAAAACGTGTGAATAATCATCGTCATACACATATCATACCAATAAAGAAGTGTATAATAAAATGGTAGAGTACGTAATATAGGTATAAGTAGTGCACATAATCCAAGTATAGCTCCAAATAACTGGAACATACTAGTTATATCTATTAACCATATTTGAATTTGCTCAAAAGATATCATATATAAAATATATTTTATCTTAGTAAAAAAATAATGAGAAAGCAAAGAGAAAAAAATGACGGCGTTTGAATTTTTTAAATTTTATTATATTGTAAGAAATCATACACGCTAAAAAAATGTATTTGCCTTATTTATTTTTTTATAAATTCGTGAGGAAAGAATTTTTTTAAAATAAAAAAAAATAAAAAACGTCATTCTACCATTATTCTGCAAAAAGTATAAGTTAGGAAAATCCTAAATAAAAAAAAAGGTTCTCGACGGGGTTAGAAGATTTGCGCTCTATATGCTATTGAATAAAACTTTCTGTTATTCTTTTTTTTACTTTATCCAAAATTGCCTCAAATCAAAGTAAATAATCGGTGTAATAATCTATTACCCTGTTCTTTAAATTTAGACATATTTATCTAACAAAAACATATATATATATATTATATAAATATAAATTTATATATAAAATATAATATATTAAATATAATATATATAAATTCTCTTTCTTTTTTTTCTCTCTCTTTTTCTTTTTCTTTTTCTTTTTCTTTCTCTCTCTCTCTCTCTCTCTCTTTTTTTTTTTCTTCTTCCTTTCTTTTCTCTTTTTCTTGATTATTTTTTATTCCTCTTTTAAAAATTCTTTCTTTTTGTAACCCGTTTTTTTTTTTTATCTTAATATTTTTTATCTATTTAGTAGATGGTTTATTAAATTCTTATCTTTTTTTTATTCTATTTATTTTATATATATACGAAATTTAATATATAAATAACATTTTTTTTAATTATTATTATCAACTACTTTAATCCAAATTTCATTTTCTCTATTTATTTCGATTTATTCTCGTACGTATAATTTTTTTATTATTAATATCAATTAAGCAGGTGGATCGACCAATGCTCATAAACGGAGTTAAATTCTCGTGTGCAACATGTATCAAGGTAACTCACGAGTAAAAAATAAAAAAAAAACTTAGCTTTTATTGCAATAATAATAATATTTTTTCTTTTTTACTTATTTAGGGTCATCGAGCTTCTCATTGTAAACATACAGATCGTCCCTTATTTGAAATAAGAAAAAAAGGTAGACCTGTCACACAATGTCCGCTCTGCCGAGATTTAAGAAAAACAAAGCAATTACATATTAAGTGTGAATGTAATAAAAAAAATAAAAAAGGTAAATAAAAAAAGGATCGGCGTCATTAAAAAAATTTTTTTTGACTTTATTAAAATTTTAAAAAAATCTTTTTTTTTTTCCTGAAACCATAGAAACAATCATAATAAATAAAATTGAGAAGAATTGTACATGTCAACATCAAGAATCGTCGTCACCATCATCAACATCAACACCAACATCGAGTTTAATCCCAACATCTAAATCTACTAGTGTATCACCATCTTATCGTTGGGCAATTATAAGTCCCTCAGAAAATGATCATTGTAAACTTCATTTTCATCAAGATGTGGGCTATGTTTTTCGTAAAAAGTCAATAGATAAAAATCGATCTCATTTTAATTCATCACCTCCTCCTTCATCATCACCTTTTTTAACAACAAACAATATTCAGTCTTCTTTTTCTACACCTCTTTTTGCATCAATTAATAATAATGATAATAGTAGTAATGAAGTAAACCAGTTTGAAAAGGATATGTTGAAAGAGCTAGATGATGATTTATGTAATTTATTGGATAGTATGATTGAAAAGGAATCAGCCTCTACATCTTCAATTTCAACATCAACTTCTTCTTCTACATTTCATGTTACTTCTACTTCTTCTTCACTATCACCGACACCATCACCTTCATCTACTTTAATCAGCCCAAATCACCCAAATCACCATTCATCGCCATCAACTTTTTTTTACGGACAATGCCAAAAAGCATTACAATGGTATCCAAATTCTCCACCACCTGGGCAAGTAGGTGAATCTGTAATTATTACTATGACGCCATTACCAAAATGGGACCCGTTAGAGACAAATAACCATCAAAATAATAATAGCTATAATAATAATACTATGAAACATTCAATAAGTACTACGCGGCTTGTTACTTGCTATTGCGGTGACCAGTGCCAATGCAATGGCTGTTTAGTTCATCCCACTTCTTTATTTGCTTCTCAAGGTGTTGATCCTTATTCTGGTTATCCTTCTATACCATCTCAACATTCTTCTTCAGATGAAGATCAATAGTTATATTTTATTATATGTTTTTTATTATATATGATTACGATTATGATTTTTTATATGCTTTTTTTTCTTTTTCTTTATTTTAATATTTTGTATGTATTTTATGATTAATTATGCTATGTAAAAAAAAGAGGGGTGACAAAAAAAAGAGTTTAAAACCCAATTGCCCCTTAATTTTTTATTTTAATTCGGTATTTTTTATTTTTATTTTTTCTCTTTCCTTTTTCTTTTCGTTTTCTTTTCCTTTTTCTAAAAACAAATATTTAATAACTATGGTAATAAACTTATATGATATAAAACTATTTTAAAAAAGAAAAAGACGCGTTTATTTATTTTTTTTTAAAAAAATATTATAATATATATTAGGCTGATCAACTTGATAAAGAACAAATTGCTGAATTGAAGGATGCTTTCCAATTATTTGATAAAGGTACTAAAAAAGCCATCTGTTTTTCTTTATTTTACTTGTAAAAAAAAGAAAAAGAAAAGAAAAACTAACTTATGTATACTATATTACATTCAATAAAGATAACAATGGTTATATTGATGTAAATGAACTTGGTGCTGTGATGAAATCCCTTCAAATGAATCCTACTGACTCTGAGCTTAAAGATATGATTAATGAAGCTGATGCTGATGGTAACGGCACTATGGACTTTAATGAATTTCTATCTTTAATGGCAAAGTAAAGTATATTTAAAGAGAATAGAGAATGATTAATCATACAAAAATAAATAAATAAAAAGAAAGGTAAAAAAAGGAAGAGTAGGGTTAAAAACAGTAATTGAATTCATCTTTTTTTATTATTATTGTTATTGTTATTATTTATGCTGATGATAGAAAACAATCCACTACCGACGCTGACATGGCTCAAGAATTAAAAGAAGCTTTCAAGGTACGAATATATAAAAATAAACTAACTTAAAAATCATTTAGTCGCTCTTTCATAATGTACAATTCTTTTATTTTATTTTCATTTATAGGTATTCGATGGAGATAATAATGGCTTTATCTCTGCCAGTGAATTACGTCAAGTTATGTCTTCTGTTGGTAAATATCAAATAAAAAAGAAAAAAGAGAGCAAGAACAAGGGAAGAGAAAAAAAAAAAAGTTGACTAATATATATTATCTTTTTTTATTTCTTCTATTTCGTAATTATATTATTTATTTTTAATAGGTGAAAATCTTTCATCACAAGAATTAGAAGAAATGATCAGAGAAGCTGACATCGATGGTGATGGTCAAATTAACTATAAAGAGTTTGTTAAAATGATGGCTAAATAAATGAATGAAACATGGTGTTTTGGTGTAATAAAATAAATGGTTTTTTTTTTTGTCAATAATTTAAAATACATATTTATATATATGTCAGACGACTCTTTCATTGTTTTTATTTATATGAAGGAAATAAAATAATAATACAAGTATAATTATGGAATTTGAAACTTTAAAATTGGTTGACGATGGTGATTGATCGATTTAAAATGATATGATGTAGTTTGTGTACGAATTGATATATACATATATATATATATATATATGCGTGTGTGTTATTATCTATATACGTGTTTTTATTTATACTTTTTTAAAAAAAGCTTATTTGTTTGAGGCTTTTTTTATTTATTTATTTATATGAATAATTATTGTCTTTTATAGATTTTTTCTTCTTTTCCTTCATGTTTACACGCCAACCTTGCTGCAGTAAATAAAAAGTCACTTAATCTAAAATAGTAATGGTTATAGTAATAAAATAATGTTTCATTAATAACGTCGTATTTTAAAAAAAAGTCAAGCTTTATTTTTTTATTTTTACCTATTTAAAAATATAGCTACGCTGTCATCACATTGATGTAATCTTAATAAAGGTTGTACACGTCTTTCAGCTCTTCGGCACACTGATCTTGAAACATGTAATGTTGCACTAGCTTTACCACCCGACTAAATAAAAATAAAAAAAAAACATAATCGCGATTATAATGATATAATCAATAAATTATCCATATTTCATAATTATCCAGTTATCTGTTTGATTATTTCATTTTTTCCTTTTTTACTGGTAAAATGAATTTAGTAAGTTTTGGTAATTCCTCATCCATCGCATCAATCCAATTTTCTAGTTCCTTCACTATTTCTCCATCTGTATCAAAAGTAGTTTTCTCTATATATATAAAAGGATGAATATTAGAAAAATAAATATTTTATACACACACGTATATATATTTATATTTTTATTATTATTTACTAAGTTGAGCAGTTTTTGAATTTTCACGAGGTGTTGCAATATTGGATCCAGCATCTTGTAACCAGCATTGTATCTAATAAATAATAGAGCCAAAAATAGAAAAAGAAATATTTTACAGATCAATAATCATCCACCTTATGTTTTTTTATTTTCTCTTCTCCTTCTCATTTTTGTTTTAATGGCAATTATTTTTATTTTATATATATATATACCTTTTCAAGTCGTTCAGTCAAAAAAGTATCTTCTTCAAGATATTCCATTGCTAACCTAAAAAGATAAACAATAAAATAGAAATAAATATATAAAAGTTGTACAAGTAACTGATATTAGATATCCACTTTTCATGACATATATATATATATACCCAATGTTACTAGATAATTCATCAGTGGTGCCTAAAGCTTCAAATACTAAGTCGTCTTTATCTAGTCGATCGCCATTGTATAAACTCGAAGTTCCTGTATATATAATAAATAAATAATAAATAATAATAATGATGTATTTATATTAATAAAAATGTTCCAATAAGTAATATAAAATTAAAAACCATTAAAGCAATTATAATGTATTCACCTTTATCACCCGTTTTTGTATAAATCTTCATTATGATAAAAACTGTGTTTTTTAAAAAAAGAAACAAAAAGGAAAAAGTAGTTTATTCTAAAAAATTAAAAATATTCAAAAAAAAGATCGGAGATTACACTGCATTTTTTTTAAAAAAAAATTCAAATTTAATTTTTTTCTTCCCCCCCTTCCCTTTCTTTTATTTTTAAGAATAGTATTTTAATAACGTATTATGCATAGATTAATAAGAAATAAATGTCGTATCCATCAATCAGGTTTATTAATAAGACATAATGAATTATTAGCAAATCGCTTTATAAATCGTAAAGTAGCCATGACAATAGCACCTTTATCAACTACTACAACCTCTACTCCAATCACGTCAATAGATACCTATTTAGATACTAATTTACCAGCTCTCATTACCACTAATGAGTATATTTTGGCAGCTATTCACAATGATCTTGGTTTACCTTGGTGGTCTACTATTGTTTTAAGCACATTCATTTTAAGATCTGCCATGACGTTACCTATCGCTGTTTATCAACAAAAAGCTGTAGGCACCATGATTAATTTAGCACCTATGGTACAAAGCTGGGCCGAAACACTTAAAGTCAGTGTTATGAAAGAATCAAGTAAAAAAGGTGGATATCAGTACTATCAAAAGGAGCTTAATAAACAAGTAAGAAAGTAAATATATGTGTGGGTGTTTGTGTGTATGTTCGTTTGAATAATAAATATACACACATATATCTTTATTTTTTTTATCTTCTTTATTAAAAACAGTATCGCCAAAAAGTAAAACAAATTTATGCTGAGTATGGATGTCAACGTTGGAAATTATTATCATTACCTTATATTCAATTTCCTTTATTTATATGTATGACATTATCGATTCGTGATTTAGCTGCTTTACCTTTACCTTGGTTAGAACAAAGCCATGATCAACCTATTGAAGGGTTTACTACTGGTGGATTCGGCGCTTGGTTAGATTTGACAGCAGTAGATACTACCATGATCTTTCCCATCCTTGTTGGTGCAGGCAATTTATTGAATATCGAGGTATATATATATATATGTACGGTATACTGATTTTTTATTATTCTAATTTTTTTTTATTTTCGTTAGTTAAATGCATGGCTTTCCCGTGATCAAAAAAAGACAACTTCCCAAAAATGGATAACTAACGGTCTTAGATGTTTATCAATAGCTTTTGTTCCTATTGCTGCTCATTCTCCCATGGCATTATGTATTTATTGGTGTACTTCAAGTTGGTATAGTGTTGTTCAAAATGTTGCTTTTAGAATTCCAGCTGTGAGAAAATGTTTAGGTTTGCCTATTATCAAACCAAAAAAATCAATAGAATCAAATTCACCCTCATCTACTACATTATCATAAAACATAAACTAAAATAATATATTACAGTTTTTTTTTAAAAAAAAATGAAAAGCAAAACAAATCAAATACGAGCATACCTTCTTTATCTTTCCATGTACATTTATAAATAAAGAATATCATATTGAACTCACTTTAAAACTTTAAATTAAATAATGTATAATTTAAAAAAAACAATTTAGTTCCAGTAAATTACCTTCATATAATTACAATCTACATCATATTTTTATTTTTTATGATGAATATATATATGACTACATAGAGATAAACGAATTTTATCTATTTAATATACGGATAAAAACATTCTTGCTTCTTTGTGCCTGGTTTATTTTTAATTTTTTTAAAAAAAGGCTAATATAGTAACTATACGTTTGACCTTTTATTATTATAGAGCCATTCATTCTTTTCTTTAATCTTGATCAAGAGTAGTTTTTTTTAAAAATAATATAAAATTAAGTTCAAACTATAACCAATAATTTATTAATATAAACAGTTCATTAATGTAATAATGATAATATTTTTAAAAAGGGAAACATATATATATATATATATGATTATACATATATAAATGCACACTTATTTAATCCAATTGATATATTTTTATTGTATTTTATATTTAAATTTTTTAAGCTTGAAGAGATTTCCAACCTGAAATAGTAGATTCATCACGTTGTAATTCCCAAGTACTCCAATAGTGTAAATCAAGTTTAAGAGCGACCACACGAACGGTATCATTTCGACTAACCGTTTTAATACGAATATATCCTTCATCATTATTATCATCATCATCCACATCATCTGTACTTAATACGTCTTTATCTTCGAAATGAACTTCCCGTTCATCTACCGAACGACGTACAGGAGGAACATAACTTGGTCGTCTACGGCGTGTAATTTCCTTTTCATTTTGATGAATCACTTCTAAAAAGTCATCTAGGCCGTGTACTTCTTTCCCTTGAACTTCTGTAATCCAAACTCCAGGTCGTAATACATTGGAGGCTGGAGAGCCATATAAAGTACAAGAAACATACACACCCGAATGAACTGTTCTTACTTGTTCCAAGACAGCCTTATAAGGTGATTGAATTAAAGCACCTTGCCAACCAATGATTCTTTTTGTTTCATAACCGCTGAATTTACTAAGGGGAACTTCTACTTCTAACTCTTTTCCATCACGAAGTATCACCATATTTATTTTTTCATAAGAAGATAATCCTGATAAATCTGTCATACGTGTCACCATTTTACCTTCAATGGTTAAAACAACATCACCTACATGTAAAACTTTTGATAATCCACTTCGTTCATCCAAAATATTTAGTACATAAAGTAATGTATAACGTTTACTTCCACTTTGTTCTAATTTCTTAACCCATGAATCAGGTAATCCTAAAGTACGAGCTGCTGCTAAACGCAATGTCCAAAATTCAGCATCCAACCCAGTAAATCGAATAGGACCTTCTTTATTTTGTTTTACATGATCAATACATAATTTCAAAGTAGGTGTAATCAAAGACCAAGATAATCCGGACATAAATGAAGTATCTTTTCCTTTTTCATTTTGTGATGAATAACTAACCCACAAAGCTTGTACTAATCCATTTTCATCAGTTAAAAGTCCACCTTGTGTATTCAGTGATTCATCAATTTTGATACCTTCTACATTCATAGCACGCCATCTTGGTGGAGAGCATTCACGTGTACCAACATTTGCAATTGAGCCCACGGTTACCTTTTTTTGCATGGGTGCATGGTCATTATTAATACCAATAAAATAAGTTTCATCACCTTGATTTAGTTCTACATCACTAAATACTAGTGGTTTGATAGGTGTATCACCAATTAACGTTGGATCATAAGTAATTAATGCATAGTTATAAAAAGGATGTAATAACACCAACTTTCCAGGAATGATAATACTGTTGGCAAAAGTAATAAAAATATCGCCTAAACTGATTGGAATTGTATCACGATCACATATAATTAATGGTTTGGGACTATCTGTTGAAACGATATATCCTGTACCATAAAACTGTGTAGCTTTCATTCCATCAACTAAATAAGGTAAGTAAAAATCAATAGCTACAAATGATGGCATTAATTTTTCTGCAATGGATAATGACGCGTCAAGCTGTTGAATAGCTGCTGTTGAAGGTGTATAAGCAATTGTTGATGGTGGCGGAGGCATGTCTTTATATTCCCATAATCCAGTTGTATCTAATAATCATAAAATAATAAACGTAATAGCATATATATATATATATATATAATTCGTTAATAATAAATTCATGTTGAAGTATTGATATTATTTATTTTTATTAATTTAATTATTTATGTTTTTACCATTTCGAATTGCCAATCTAAATGGATGCCAGTGTCTATCAACATGCATGATCATCACTTTTTCTTTGTAAGCTTTATGTAATGAATAAAATCTATTTATATATATAATAAAATAAATAAAATAATAAAAATAGAAAATGAGTTAATAACAATATATATATATATATATTAAATAAACAAGTATATACCTAATAGGAACACGTGCACCATCGGGTAAAGTATTCATAGCATCAATGAAAGCATTTAAATCAGGAGTAGGAATGTTATTTACACTTGTAATAATTGATTTCCGCCAAGTACTTGCACTAGCTAACATATGACCAGATGTAGCCACATAAACACCACCAACAGGTTGGGAATAACTTTTAGCCAATTGATAAGATAAATCATGTACGATACCACCACCAATTTCAACAAAGGATGCAGGAGTAATACTATGTAAATCTTGTACTGTTACTTGTACATCTTGCACTTTTTTACCTCGGCTGATAGTTAACATGATAGGTTGATCAACTTCTTCATCCATTATTTCAAATAATGCAATAAAATGAGGAACTAATTTGCCTTGGCAACCGATAATAATATCACCAGGAACCAATATACCATCCGCCGGACCTTTAGGAAGGACAGTACGTACTACTAACATACCTGTTTCTTCAGGAAATTTAGCTCTTACTTTTTCTTCAATGTGTGCTTTTAAACCTAATCGACGGACTTCATTATAAGGTAAATATTCAAATTCTGTTTGTAATGTACCACGTGGAACAGGTTCATTCTTTTGTATATAAGTTAAAGCGCGTACTATACGATCCAATGGAAGATAATAACTTGAAGAAGCTCTACTAGCACCACCTGCATTTAAAGCAACAGCATCACCATCAATATCTAATACTGGACTACCTGATGATCCACCACTTGTACCAGAAGCTGCTTGAAGGTAGAATGTATTAAAATCGTTATATTCACCAATACCATATTCAGGAGCACTGTTTTTTTTTAAAAAAAAAAAAAAAAAAAAAACAAGAAAAAAAGTAGTGAATAAATTGGTATAAATAAATAAAAAAGATAACCGTTTTATTTTATTTTATTATTACCGTCTATCCAATCTTGCAAGAGTTCCTGCTAAAATACTTAATTTTTCACCAGCATCATTTCTAAAAAAAATAAAAATAAAATAAAATAGAAAGAAAAAGCATGATTTTATTTAGTAAAAACCATGCGTCGGAGTTTATTATATATTTATATCATTTCATTTACCCAACAACACGAATATCTAAACCAACTTTTGCTTTCTCTGGACTTAATTTAATTTCCTCTAAATCCATAAATTTAATTTTACTGGGGTCAAACTAAAAAGAAGAAAAAGAAAAAAAAAAAGAGTTAATAATAATAATAATAATAGTAATAATAAAGTAAACGTATAAATATATAAAATAAAATGATTATTAATACAAAAACTTACTCTCATAAAACCAAAATCATGTACAGGATCACGATAAATAGGTAATAAATCCACTTCTTCATAATTTGTTAATACGGCTTGAGCTACAATAGGTGCAGGTGATACTACATGACGATTTGTTAAAATAATACCTCTTTTAGCATCTACGATAAATCCAGTAGCAGTATAAGCACCTATTTGTTTTAAAAAAAAAAATTAAAAAAAGAATGGGTGTATTAATAATAAAACCTTACCCATTTCCTATTTTTTCTTTCTCTTTATTTATTTTATTTTATTCTATTACCAGAGGTTTCGGTATCAAAACTTCTAACATGACTAGCTTTAATGGATATAATAGCCTTGATAGCTTTTTCAAGAGTAGGTTCCCATGTTTTAGCACGATAAGGTACACCAGTAACAGGGTAATGACCATCTTGATAAAAATAATTCATAGCAGGGTGTTTTCCTTGTTGAAAAGAAATATCATAAAGAGATTTAGATCTACCACGAGGTTGTCTTGCATCAGGAGGGAATTGTTCATATCGAGTAACAACATCAGCTAAACTCTTGCGATGAGCTTTCAAGTTGGATCTTACGCCATCTACTTCATTAGGAGCAGGTGAATCCACTGGACCTCTTGGTAAAGGTGAATCAGTTGAACGATCTGGTGGTAACGCTAAAGGGTGGTGAAGATCATCCATTTTCTTTTCTTTTATATATATTTATATATATATGTATATATTTTACTAAAAGGTGATGATTTATATAAAAATGATTATATTTTTAATGGTTAAAATAAAAAAAAAATAGGAGATGAGAGATATTTACAGAAAAAAAAAATAAATAAGGTAGAAGAAAAAAAAAAAAAAAAAAAAAAAAAAAGGAAAAAAAAAAAGAAAGAGGAAAGAAAAAAAAAATCCTTGCTTTATGAATTTTTTTTTTACTAGTGAAACTTTAGTCCGTGTTTCACCTTACTATATTAATTTTTTTTATGCATAAATGTTCCCTTACCTATTTTTTTAAAAAAAAGATAAAAAATAAGAAATCATATCATCAATTCTTCAATAAATGAATATGTTTATTATTCATATTTTATATATTTTATACACCTTTTTCTTTTCTTTTAATATTAATTTTCTATACCTAATTCATATTTTCGAAAAACTTTTATAAAGAAATATTATTGGCTTAAAAAATTAGTTCGTGTATAAAGAATTTTTTTTCACACATTTGTTTTTATTTATCTTGATATTTTTAAAGTTCATGCCTGTTTTTTAAAAAATAACAATAATAGTACTAATAGTAATGATAATAAATCACTGAACATTAACAGTATTCATACCATCTATTCAAGATAATATATATGTATCTATTATTAAAAACACATAATATAAAAAATCGGGATTGAAGCAATAATGTTTCATTTTTGATAAAAATATGTAAAATAAATAATATCTTGTATAAATTTAATTAAATATAGAGATAGCAAATCATTGTAATAGAAATAATATTTTGCATTAAAGGTACACAATATATATATTTATATATATATTTATATTTATATTTATAATAACAATAATAATAATAATAATAATAATAATAATAATAAAAATAATAATAATAATAATAATAATAAAAATAATAATAATAATAATAAATAAAAGCAATACCAAGCAAAAAAAAAAATTAGATTATAAAAAAAAAAGTATATATATATATAGCATAATAAAATAAAAGGATATAAAGAAAATAAGGAAATAATATAAAATTAAAAAAAAAAAAAAAGCAACAATCTATATAGATTGCTTTTTAATTATACCATATGATAATAAAACAAAAATGAGTATAATAAGGTATCATATAATTACTTTAAACAAAAATTAAAGAGGTTTCTTGATCAATCGAAATATTTGTACACCAGTTTGTTGACAAAGTTGTTGATAATTATTTTTATTCATTTTTTTCCAATTATCTATACAAGGACCAAGCCAGCCATAAGCATCGAAATAATCTTGATCTCTTTTTAACCCGCCATACCGTCTTTCCCAATATACAGGATCTATTATTTTTTCTTTTGCTGTTGTTATATTACCATCATCATTGTCATTGTCATCATCATTTTTAATAAGCTGTAAATGAAAATGTTTACGACATAATTCAAAAAAGTAATTTTCATCATGTATATCCAATCCACGGCGCTTATACCCTAAATATATTACAGTACGACCAGGGGTCGATAAGGCCGCTAAGGTACCCACCAAGACCTTAAATTTATCAGGTTGATATAATACATCTGAAGCTATAATGAGATCAATGGGTTTTTTCTTTTGCTTAATACGTTTGATATCAAATGAATTTCCCCATCTTAATGGTTCAATAGATATATCATTATTGGTTTTTATATCATTTAATTGTCGATTATGTTGGATCAAATGTAAAGCTTCGGGTAAATCTGTCAAGGTTACTTTTGCATTAAATTTGGGGTATAAGTGTTGGTAATAAAATGCTACTAAAAGTCCAACAATGCCAGTACTGTATATAAAAATCATAATAATAATCAAAAGAAGGAAAGTTAAAGAAAATAAAGCCAATATTCTACTTGATTGTATTTTTTTTTTTCCTATCCTCTCTCTTTTTCTTTCTTTTTCTTACTCTTTCTCTTTTTTATTTACTTATTATTTACTATTATCTATGTGTCTATTCTATTTTACCCAGCACTGAGATCTAATATATGACGTTGATGGAAACAGGCAGGATGCTCAACCATTCTTCTCACTAAAATATCCGATAAAACCAAAGCTGAATCCCACATTTTTCCAGGTGTACCCAGCGTCCAACCCTCTTTTACCAAAAAATAACGATCTTGGATATTTAATTTAAAAGCGCGATACATTTCTTGATACCAAAGATCCATGACCCATAAATCATCCTTTTGCTGCCGTTTAATATGATTTATATTATTCACATTACTTCCATGTATTAGTTTTTTACTATTACTGTATTTTTGCTGCTGTATCTGATGATATTGATGATGATTCATAATAGGTTGTTGATATTGATCCACGGCTTTTTTATCTTCCTCCATAATACTAAAAGGCCCTACTACAAGAGGTAATGCATGAATAGTTTGATGTGGTTCAAAAGTAGGTATGATTCGCATAAAGAATCGAGGTGAAGAGGATTGGTGGTGGTGATGGTGGTGGTGGTTATCATGATGTTTTTTAATGAGGTCATGTTTCTTGATTTGAAGTTTAAATTCTAATCCACCTTTACTACATTTTTCAAAACCAGCAAACCCAGGTACTTGTATTTCTTCATCCCATTCCCAAGCATCAAATTGTAAAGCACGCCATGTTAAAGAATAACTCCTTTCGCCCTTTTCATTAATATCTTGAATACATCTTTGTTTTCTTTTCTTTTTTTTTCTATCATCGTCGTCATTAATATCATCTTTTAATTCCAATAATTCACATGCCAAACTCATGATTGCATTTTTTGTACGTTCCTTTCCAAGAGATAAGCCAAGCTCATTCACTACTTGTAGATCCAGTCGATACCATTGTCCATCCACAATTCTAAGAGGAAATTCTTTTTGTAAAACAATTCTTAATAAGGAAGAATGATTTTGAAGGTCTTGATAAAATTCATCCTCACTAATGGATTCGATTTCTGGTTTTAAAGAAGGGGAAGAAGAAGAGGTGGTTGTATAAGATAATGAAAAGTTAGAAGAAGTAGAAGAAGATGGTGAAGAAGGAATAGGTGAGGCAGAAGTAGAAGAGACAGAAGTAGTAGAAGAGTTTGAAGAAGAAGGACTAGATGGCTTGTCTAAATCTATTGTTAAGGGAGGAGGGAAAGGATAGGACGATCGTTTCAAGCGATTTTCGTTCACCTCTAGTATATTATTAGGGGAATACGTAGTGTTAATTGCAAAAGTATCCATAGTAGTGGTAACAATGTTTCTCTTGATTTAATTGAAAGGTATATGTAGATCTATTATGATTGTTTCTTTTTCTTTTTTTAATATCTAGATTCTTTTTTTTCTTTTTTTTCTTTTTTTATTCTATAGTTGGATAATTGGATTATATATACAAGTGATTACAATAATATAGATATATACAAAATAGTCGTGTACGATTAAAAATAAAAACAAAAAACGAAAAGGAAGGAGATATATTTTTATTATGAAAAATAAATAGAGAGAAAAGCGAAATAAAAAAAAAAATAGAAATTTTAAACTTAAATGTATTATCGGAATGTGAAATGCAACTATTCATTATTACAACTGAGAATGCACCATATTTATTAATGTAAATCCTATTTATTATTATTATTATTATTATTATATATATATTAAGCTAATCAATTCCTTATTTTTATGTTTGCTTCATTTTTATTTATTTTCGTATTTATACTTATTAAACAAAGTCATAATAATAAACAATAATTAATATATAAAATATATAATATTTTATATATTTATATATATATAATAAAAAAAATAGTTATCTAAGCATTTACAATAGTACCTGGAGCATTATCACTTTTACGTAAATCCAACATTACTTGCTTCATTCTAGAAACATCTCTTGTATGATGAGCTGATTTGGCATTGGATACATCAAATTCTCTTACTACACGTTCCCAAATATTGTTTGATGTAGATGCATCATCACGTTCCTTTTGATATGCTTCTTCGCGTGCTCTAAAATGAAATAAATTAGATATAGAATTAGAATCATATTATTTTAATAAAATAAAATAAAACAGTGATATACTTCTTTGTTATTATCTTTATTACCTGTTTTCTTCAATGGATTTTTGTTTCTTTTCATTGTATTCTTCATAAAAACGATCAATATCTTCACGAGCTTTTTGAATGGTTTCTTCTTTTTTATCTGCTGCTTCTTTATCTCTTTGTGCAATTAATTCTTCTCTCTTTTGGCGCCATTGACTATATATATATATATTATTTTTTTGTAAGTCATTTTGTTTTATTATTATTCTATTTTATCTATCCTTTTTTTACATTATATTCAATATTATGAATATCCATTATATCTACACTTTTCCGTTATTATTATTACTATTATTATTTTACCGAACAACTTCAGGTTCTTCATCTGGTAACATGGCTTTGTGGAATGCCTATAAATATGATGTAAATAAAGATTTATATATATATATATAAAATCAATTAAAAATTATCGCTAGTTATATGTTATGAATATTATTCTATGTTATATATAAACATTACTTGAGAAGTTTCTAATTCTTCAGCTTTAGGAAAATCAGTATTAAAAGAAGAAAAGTCGTTATTTGAAGGAGTTAAGGCTAAGGCATCATGTGATGATGGTGTCAAAGCAAGCTGATCAGATGAAGATGATACTTGAAGTGAAGTGTTATCGGTAGCAGTTATATCAGGAAAATCAGTTGATGAAGTGATATCAGGACCATCCATTGAAAACAAATCAGCTTCAGCACCTAAAGCGGCTCTTTCGCGAGCAAGGAAGTCAGCTGTAGGATCAGTTGAAGAATTAAAATCACCAAAGTCAGACATATTATAGTTGTTTATTTTGTTTTATTTTATATTATTAATTCTTTTAAAAAATATACGTATAATAATATAGTAATAAAAAAATGAATTTTATAAAAAATTACAATGGAAAAGAAAAGAAAAAGAGAAGGAAAAAAAAATATGAGCCAAGACAGATTTTTTTAAAAATACTACGCTATAAAAAATTTAAATTCCGTTTTTTAATTCAAATCTTTTGCTGTCTTTTTTTTCACGCTCCTCCTTCTTATTATATATATATATATGTATAAATATATATATACATATAATAGCAATAATATATGTTATTAAATATTTGTTAATACTGCAATAGTAATGATATATTAATAGAATGTTGAAAGAAAAATGGATTTCTCAATTTTTAAGATCAGAGCTAATAACTCTATTTACTGATTCCACTACTGATTTATCTGAAGAGGTAAAGCATCCAAAAATTTTACTTTTACTCTGTATATAAATAAATAAATACAAATATTAAAAAATAAATGAAAGAAAATATGATTGTTTATATAGTTACTATATTTGTTATTATTTTAAATAGCAAAAACAACAAATATTAGCCTATTGTAATCCATATTCGACCACAACAATTCAAATCGATGAGGTAATTTAAATAAATACCTTAAAAGAAATTAACAAGATTTGTATTAAAAGATAAAAACTTTTTTTTTCTTTTTTTGATATATTTTTATTTTTAAAAAAAGAAAAATAAAAACATAATAATAGAATATATAGATAAAGGCATTCAAAAAAAGTATATTAACGTTGTCAACCTGGTATCTCAATATCAGCCACATCTACAAGGAAAGGATATAAAGCAACAAGAAGCAGACTTGTTAGTAGAATCAGTCAAGCAATTGTGTAACAAAATCCAAAAAACAGACATCAATCTTATTCATCAAAAATTAGCATTATCTAAACAAGTAACCGATTTTGTTAAAGTAAAGAAAAAAAAATTTAAAACTTTTTTAATTATGATTTATAGAATGATATTGATTTAAATTATTATCGCAATTATTAAAAATTAGGTAATACTCGAAACATTAGATGTGTTTTGGTTAATTATTCAAGAATTTAAACTTGATTTTGAAAAACAAAAGAATCAAACAATGGATATCTATCTTAGCCATTTAGCTGATAGTGTTTTGCTTCGTATTCGGTAATATAACGATATAGAATAAGTTTTATAAGTAAAATTAAAAAAAAAAAAAAATGGTGATATAGTATGATTAATGCATATATATCATTTTGATTCTTTATTAGAATATTACATTTAACTATATTATCTGAAACCTATAATCAAGAATTAACCACCTCTCTAGAATCATTAAAGTAAGTATAATAATAAAAATAATATATATTTTGAAAGAATGGGTAATAATTTTTTTTTATAAATATATATCTATAGGAAGATGTTAAATGAACGATTGGAGCTGGCTTCTAATGAACTTTCTACATCAACAAAACAACTGCATGATTATCACCATTTAGGATCTTCGTTTGAAAAACTGCGCAGAACATATAACGACTTGATGAAGAATATTAAAGATACGGAAGATGATATAAAACGCATAAAATCATTATAAAAAAAAAACAATATAAAGAAATGTATGAATTTATCATGGTTAATTGTTTGTTTGCTATTAATTTATATATACATATGTATTCTTCATACAATCAAATGAATGTATATGGATTAACTGATTTGTAATTTTAGTTTAGTTAATTAATATTTTTACCATCCATTATTGTTATTTATTCATTCAGATGTAAATATAAAAGACTTGAAAATAAATTATGAAAGAATATAAAAAGTAGTTATAATAGCAATAGTATCAATTTATGGGGTAGCATTACAAGTAAAAAAAACTATTTTTTTTTTTTTTTCAAATTATATACAACCAATACAAATAGTTAAAAGGTAAGTTGAAATAGACGATTGTGAATATGGAAATAAATAAATAAAAATTTAAAAACTTGAAAATGATCAATAGAAGATTCTAAACCCTTCTTTTACTTTTTTTTTGCATTACTCTTAACTTCCTTTTTTTATTATTTTGTTTTGTTTTTTTACTTTTTAATAATTATAGGTATCACGGGAGAATGCAGGGTCTTGAATAAAAGCAGCTAAAACTTTACTACCAGTTTGTAACAATGGGTGACCAGCAACACTAAAATAATATAATAAGAATAGAGAATAAAAATGATAACGATGATTAATAATGATAAACAGATGTTTCATTATACCATATATATTTAACTTACATTTGTAAAAATCTTTCTAAACCTTCTCGACGACTTTCAATAACTTCGTCGGTGAATCTATTAGTAAATACTTTACCAGGTAAAGGTGGGATAGTAACTCTTGATGATTCACGTTCTAATACATCTCTAAACCATTCAAAATCACTATATCTTCGACGAACGGATGATTGTTTCATTTTAAAAGCTGGAATATTGGTCTATATTATTGTTGTCGTTGTTGTTATTATCGATAAATAAATACGTAAATACAGATAAAGATATATAATAAGTATCAAGTTTATAAACAAAAGTACATATTATCACCCTTTATCTATTTTCTTCTATCCTTATTTTTATTTTATTTAATTTACCTTGCAAACAATTTCATAGTCAGTAAACATTTTTCTCCCAAAACCTTTTTATAAATATAAACATATATAAACATTATTATTATCAATAAATATTATTAAAAAAAACCATATAGAATAGTATCTTTAATTATAAATATATATTTACCATGAGTTAAAGGATTTTTTACTTCAATTTCCAAAAAGTTTTCAGGGATACCATATCGTTCTTCAATAGTTTGTTCTCTTGTAATGGGACCAGCCATACTTTGAAAGGCTTGGAAACGAGGTGTAGGTGAACCAGTAGGTGAAGATGACATAATTATATATTTATATATATAAAAAAAAAAGAAGAGGAAGAAATAAAAAAATTTAAAGCTGAAAGGAAAAAAAAAGAATACTTTTTTTTTTCTCGCTACGCTTTTTTTAAATTTTTTTTCACCAATTTTTAGCCTCAGAAAATTCTTATTTTTATTTCTTCATGTAAAAATACGTCATGGATATACTTTTTTTTTATGACAACAAAAAGATGCAGATAGTTGAAAACATCTATTTATTTCATTCAAAAATGAAACAAAACATACATTTTAATTCTTTTTTTAAAATTAAAAATAAAATAGCAAAATAAATAGTTTAAATCAAAATATTAGTTTTTTTTATTCGATCGTTTTATACATTATTTTGAAAAAAATATGGCACTACATTACACATAATTCATAGTAGCCTTTGTTATTGTTATTATTGTTATTATTATTGATGTATGTATGTATTTATTACTATTGTTATAACTATTATATATATTATTATGTTTGAACTAATTCACTTTGTAAACCAATTAAAGCTTTTTGATCATTTTCTTTTACCAAACCCAAAATTAAAACAAGAATAGTTGTTGAACCAACCAAATAAACTTTGGCATCATTTCCTAATATGGATTTACATTGTTGATATAATTGACAATATCGATCAGCTTGTTGATAAGGATCATCTTGTTTATCCATCATTGGATCGAAAAATGCATTTAATGATTTTATTTTAAAAGGTTCGTTTATTTGCTCTTTATCAACAAGTCCAATTGATATCAATTCATCAAGAGTATTGGGTAACTCGTCATCGTCACCTTTTGTTAAAGAAGTCCAAGGTTTTTGAATACTTTGCCAAGAAGCATCGGTTTCTGAAATAAGATAAAGATCCTTACAACTATCAAGTAATTCTTTTCCTGCTTTTTCTGCCGTTTTAAATACTGGTTCTCTATTAGCCTTTGTTACTGTTTTTTCTTCTTTTTGCTGTTGCTGAGGTGGAGGAGGATTGATATATGGATTGTTTAACATAGAAAGATAACTATCGTCTGCCATTTTTATTGTTGCTAATCTATTATTCTTTAAATTTAAAAAATAAGGGTTGAGAATATTAGTTATAATTCTTCGTTTATTTAAAATAGCATATCTCATATTATTGCTATTATTATAATTACTTTATATTATTCTACTGATTTTTTTATAAAAAAAAGGAAGAAAAAAGGAAAAAAAGAGGAAGGTAATGTTAATCCTGAAACATTTTTTTAAATAAAAAATTCAGCCGGACCTTCAAAAAAAATAAAGATCGTTTAAATTTAAATTAATCGCCATTATGGCAGAATAAAAAAAAGAAATGCAAGGTTGAAATAGTTTATTATTATTACTGTCGTTCCAAACAAACAAACAAATTATAAACATATATATAAATCTAAACGAGAATCAATACAAAGAGAAAAAAAAAAATGAAATAAAGAATTTATTTAAACGCTAAAATTAAAAAAATGATTATTATTTTTTTTGATCAATTTAAGCACGGAGAGCAGCTAAACGAGCGTTACGAGATAATTGACGAACGTTAAGACGAACAACCTTCTTGTCATTAGCCTTAGGGATAGACTTTTCCTTTTCAGCGAGGATAACTTCGATGTGAGAAGGAGAGGTCATGTAAGGATTGATTCTACCATGAGCACGGTAAGTACGACGACGGTGCTTAGGAGCTTGGTTAACAATGACGCTAGAGATGTAAAGTTGTTCAACATCTAAACCTTTAGCCTATTGAATTAAATCAATCAAATAAAATAAAATAAAATTTACATTTTTAATAAAAATCAGTTTCCCTTTTGTAATTTTTTTTTTTCAATAATTCTCTATAATTATTCATATTATTAAAAAAAGCGATTATATTTACTTCAGCATTGCTTTCAGCGTTCTTCAATAAGTCAGTAACGAACTTGACGGACTTAACGGGCCAACGAGCTTGGGTAGTACCGAATTCCTTGGCTTGAGCAGTACGACCAACACCACCATTGAAACGACGGAAAGGAATAGCTTGCTTGTGTTCAGTAACATTGTTCAAGTAAGTATAAGCCTTGGATAATTTCATACCCTTGATAGCAGCAGCTACTTCATGAGTGTTCTTGAACTATATTATGAATAAAATAAAAATACAGATAAATAAAGAGTAATATGATTAGTTTCGATTTTGTTTTCTTCTTCAATTTGTTTTTTTATATATAGACATTAAGATATAATCAAATAACATCCTTCAGAGTTGATAAATTTATAGCTATATTATAATATTGCTCTTATCCTATTCGTCTTTTTTATTTTTTCATGTTATCCAATTATCACTTTTGTTAGATACGTACGTGAACACGGAGGTAAGAACCTCTGGATTGAGAGGCTAAACATAAAATAATACAGTAAAAGTAAAATGATATTGTTTAGTATATTTATATCATAGGTGTTATGCATACTTTTATTTTTTTATTTTATTTTTTACCTTTGGAGGGATTGGCAGGAGTAGCAGCGTATCTAACCATGTTGAATCTAATATTATGTTATTGTAAATAAATAAATAAAAAAATATAAATATAAATAATATGTTGGTAACTGTGAATTGAATGTCTTTTTATTTAGGGTGTAATATATAATAATTTTTCTTTAAATCCATCGAGATATATAATTTTAATAAGTGTTTGATCCATCCATCCATTCATCCATCCATTCATTATCATTATCTATCCATGTATCTATATCCTTTTATCTATCGTCCTTTCGTTTCAATCATTCATTATATATTGTTATGTTCATGCAATACTTACCCTTGGGTCAAAAATGAAAAGAGGAAGATATAATTTCCATACCTGTTAAGTGTTTAAAAGTAAAAAATTCAATTTTAAAAAATTTAAATTCCGCCTTTTTTTTCAAGCACACTATATATTTTTTATATCAAATCTGATTAATATTAAACGATAAATGTTTTCATTGAATAATAATAATAATAATAACAGTGTAGTATTAAGGAATTCATATTTTTATTTATTAGTTATTAAATACATAAGCTATATTCCTTATTTAATTTTTGTATTGTGTCAGGTGATAATTCTTTCGATAGAGCATTTCCATAGAGCATCAAGTTTTTCATTTGGTTTTTAATTTCTTGTATAGTATGATCCATTACATATCTTGTCTTTGGGTTATCCATTAACTTTTTCCATTCCAAGTATAAAGCGTGTGATACGATCAATAATAATCCATCCAAGTTTTTCAATAGGGCCTTACTGCCTTCTGTTTTCATATTTTCTAATTGCTGTCCTGTGTATTGAATTTGAGTTGGAAGAATGTTTGGGTCTAAGGGTAAAATACAAGCTAATTGAAACATCTATGTTAAAATGATGATAATAATAATGAAAGATAAATATTAATGAATAATTAGTATTGATTCTTTAATTTATTTTTCTTTTCTTAAAGCCTCTTTATCTTTTTTTTTCCTTACATGTATTGCCCGTTTATGATTATGTTGTTCATAAGCCCATAATCCATTAAATGATATTAATATAGATTCAATAATATTTTTAGTATAAGCATCAATAATAGTATTAAAATGAAGGTATTTATCACAATGGTCTAATGTTGCTTTAGCTAATTCAATCAAAACCTTGTGTTGTTGACGAGAAATAATATCTTTAGGTTTGTTTGCATTGATTTCATTGATTTCTGCTGATAAGGCATCACCCAATTTATTGACTAGTATGCTTAACATTTTGTTGTAATTTTGAGATAATTCATATACTTGAATAGCTTGTGTAAATTTGCCATCTTGAATATATTTTTCTCCAATTGGATCTAAAACAAGATTTATATAGATCGCTTCATTATCGATATTAAGTAATCGTTTATATGGGTCTATTAAACCAGTCTATATAATACATAAATAAATAAATTCATAAGCATAATTATAATTAATGGAATTTCATTTCATATAATATAAATATGTATTGCTAATTTTATGATTTACCTGTCTTCCAACACCTGATGGTCTACTTCCTAATATTCGTGTGATATCATTGCAAAATTGTATTAAGTCCTGTATAAACACGTAAGATAATTTGGTCATGGATTCGTTTTTGTATAATGTTAATAAGTAAACATATTGGAATGCTGCTTGTTCCATTTCTATATTATCTTTTTGGTGTTGATTCATAAAAGCAGATTTAATATATTGTCGAAGCATTTTTGAAAAATTTAAACTAACTTGATGATCTTTTTCAATCACTAAAATTTATATATAAAGAATGATAGAAAAAGAAAAATGCATGATAAAAATTAAATAAAAGTTAAACTCCTTTTTATTGTTATAGTATAATTTAATACTTACAAAGACCTTCTGTAGTTACCAAAGAATCAGTAGGGATACGCAATAATCCAAAGTATGCTAATGCAATTCCATAATGTACCGATATTATTCTCGTATGTTCATTTTGATATAAATAATTAATAGCCTAGTTACAATAAAATTATTATTTAAAAAATAAAATAAAATAAAATATGATTACTATAAATAGTTTATTAATCCTTCTCTATACACTTAATAAATATATATACTAATTTACCTTTTCAAATTGTAATGTACAAACTAAAATTTTAAAATAAATCCATGGATTAACACCTTTAGGATCATATCTTGATGGTCCATTATTTGTAACTAATCGCTGTAAATCATAAAGATTAAAGGGTTCAGTATAGTAAAAAGTATCAACAGGTTGTAATTGAACCATATTTAATTGTAACCATAAATAATCTTCAGTTGTGCGTATCGTTTCAGGCAATGCCTTCTCAGTTTTACAGCGACCGATGATCTTGTAGAGTAAAATTTTATATGGATCTGCCATTGAATTTCCATAAATCATTTCTTCATATTCTTCTAAAATACATTTGTTACTGATTGAGGATAATCTATTTAATAGAATTAATAGGTTAAATAAAAAAATAAAAAAAATAAAAATTTACCACAATTTCTCCACTAATGATATAATATTATACATATATATATATATATATGTGTGTGTGTGTGTGTGTATTTCTACTTACTCGTGATCCGGATGGTCCATGTATTCTTTAAAATACTTAACAAAAGTAGGTACTGATCCGAAGAGATGAGTATTCTCATTAACAAATTTGACAGCTGATAAAGCATGACCAGAACGAATTAATAAATAAATGTAAATCCAGATAGGTGTACCACTGACTACCTAAGTAACAAAAATGTTTAATAAAAATAAATATGTATTAATATATTAATTTATATAAGCTTATTAAATCATTATGACACTATAGTATTAAAAATAATAACTTACTTCAAAACGACAATCTGTCCACCTATCTCCTTTTTTAAAAACAAACTTTACAAATGAATGTAATCGACTATCAAAAGATGGTGCACCACCAGGTTTAGTATCTCTAGCATGTTTCCATAAAGTGTCATCAACATATAATACAAATCTAATTATTAAATTAGGAAGAAAAGGGAAAATGAATATAGTTAATGATATGTATATTATTATCATTATTTTATATAGATATCTTTTTTTAATTAGATGCTCATATTTTATTTTATTACTGTTGCTCTAACCACTCCTTTGATAAATTGATTAATAGTTGCTGCGTTTTCACTGTATTTGAGTCCAGTACATTGTTCTTATTTTCCCATACACAATTATCTTTCAATTGATCAAATTTACTAGTGATAAATTTTAAAAGTTGTAATGCTTCTTCATGGTCATTTAGTGGGGGTGTTGGTTCGTGATTTAAAGTGGATGAAATTCTTTTGTTTGTAATAGGTAATCCTGATAAAAAATCGAATTTACTATTTTTCTTTTGTAATCTATCATCATTAAGTTGTTTCACTACTTTTCCATAATCAAGAATTTTTTTTATCATCTAATTAAAAAGAAAAAAAGAAAAAAAGAGGGCATATTCATGCTATGTAAGTTCCACACACTTTTTTAATTGATTAATTCATAAAGTATACATGTATTAACTTACTATATCCTTTTCTCTATCATTATTTCCAAACGAAAATTTAGGTATTTGTTGATCCCAATTCCCCAATATCTGTTGCAAATTATTTGATTCCAATGATTTACTTTTAATATTATCTACCAATTTGATCTAATAAAATAGTAGTAAATCAAAATTGAGTAGAGTCAATAAAAAATTACCAATAGATTTTAATTGTATATAATAATTTGATTATTAGAGATATACATTTGTTAAACTTTACCAAATCGGTTTCTTGTTTAAAAGCTGTTTCCAAAGACTGTTCATATGATTTTTGAAGGTATCTCTATTTTTTTTAATAAATAAAAAAATAAAAATAAAAAGTAAAAGAATATCAGTATACAAAAAATATCTAATATATTATAAATATGATCGTATATGTGTATAACTTACGTCTATATCACTATCATGAATACTTTCATGCTTTTCAAAGGTGTTACTAGTATCAATATGCTTTAACTGGTCGATTATTGCTTGACTATTTACTCCTCCTTGTGCTAATAAGTAATGGCTAGAGCACGTATAAACCAACAATATAAAATAAAAATAGAATAAAATAGAATAAAATAAAGTTAATTATTAATACTTTAAATAATAATGATAATAATAATAAAAGATCGATAAAAATAATTGTAAACTTACGCATTAATATTAGAATCTTTTGCATCTACTTTGGATTTATTTACTAAAAGTTGTGATTCTGTGTCTATTTGGTGTAATTCACGATTTATGTATGGAAGTTGATTTAACCTCGAGGTAGAAGGTTGAACCAATCGTTTAGAACTTTCTAATAATTGTTGAAAGGAAGGTATTGACATTGTGTAATAAATATTTAATAATACAAAAACGCGATTGTATTATAAAAATAAAAATAAAAGTATTATTGGTTAAAGCGTATTTAAAAAATGTTGAAAAAAGAAAAAGGAAAGAGAGGGTGAAAAAAAAAATAACAAAATTACCAAATACGTCTTTTTTTTTATATTTTTACAGAGTGGAGCCAAAGTCACTAATTTTTTTTCTTAATTTTTTTTTTACCCGACTTTTTCCTTTTTAAAAAGCATTCATTTTTTTTTTTCTCTCTCTTTTTTTCTTGTTCTTATATTATATAATATTACCCTCCCTTCCTCTTTTCTTTTTTAAATAGCACCATGTCCCTTTTACGCTCTCTTTGTACAGTTACTGGCCACAATATAATAAAATCAAGTATCAAGCAATACCCTCTTGCTTTAGTAAGTTATAATTGAAATAGAATAAAAATATTATTTAAACATTTACAACTATATTAAATCTATTTATCTACATTTTTATGTATTTGAATTAATAGAATCAAATTCGTACTCAAGCTACTACAGTTAGTGATAGTTCAGAAAAAAAAGGGTCTTCAAGATTATCTGAGTTAAAAGCAAGATTAGCTGCCGAAGATGCCGAAGGTTTAGACGATTTTGTTAATCCTGGATATGAAAAAATGACAGCTGCTGAAGCCTTGGAATTAAGAGAAACAACTATACCCGTTCAACAAGGAAAGAAAGTAATAACAACTAAATTGTAAGTAATAAAAAGAAATAAATAGTAGTCATTCAAATGAATAAAAAAAAAAAAAAAAGCATCATAATTTTATTGATAATAAGGATGAATGATTTGGGAAACAGAATTAGAAAAATGACTAATTTTATTATATTATATTATATTTTTGTTTGAATATATCTGTCTATTTTTATTTTCATAGGAAACAACCTAGATTACCATCATGGTTAAAAACGGAAATTCCATCAGGAAAAAACTTTGGTAAAATTAAAAAAGATTTACGTGGATTAAAACTTCATACGGTTTGTGAAGAAGCAAGATGTCCTAACATTGGTGATTGTTGGGGTGGAGGCGAACATCAAACAGCTACAGCAACTATTATGTTAATGGGTGATGAATGTACTCGCGGATGTAGATTCTGTTCTGTTAAAACAAATCGTCAACCTAAAGCACTAGACCCTCATGAACCTGAACATACTTCCGAAGCTATTAGTCGATGGGGTTTAGATTATGTAGTTTTAACCAGTGTAGATCGTGATGATTTACCAGATGGTGGTTCAAATCACTTTGCTGAAACAATTCGCAAAATCAAAGCAAAGTAAGACGAAAAAAAAATATACTCATTTATATAAGAAGAAAAAAAGTTTATCTTGATCCTAAATGTATATATTCTTTCTATTATTATCATTTATTTATTATTTATATATTGTTTAGAGCACCCCATATTTTAGTAGAATGTTTAACTGGTGATTTTGGCGGATCTTTAGAAGGAGTAGAAACCGTAGCTAAATCTGGCCTTGATGTATATGCTCATAATATTGAAACGGTAGAAGCCTTAACACCTTATGTTCGAGATCGTCGTGCTGGATTCCGTCAATCATTAAAAGTGTTACACCATGCCAAAGAAATCAATCCTGAATTAATTACAAAATCATCTATTATGTTGGGTTGTGGGGAAACAGATGAAGAAGTATTACATGCTTTAGAAGCTTTAAGAGAAGCCAACGTGGATTGCGTTACTTTAGGTCAATATATGCGTCCTACCAAACGCCATATGAAGGTTCATGAATTTGTGACCCCTGAAAAATTCAAGTATTGGGAAACTAAAGGAAATGAATTAGGTTTTAAATATGTTGCAAGCGGTCCTTTAGTACGTTCAAGTTATAAAGCTGGTGAATTCTATATTAGTAACATATTGAAAAAGAGACGGGGATTACCAACATTAGAAGAAGAAAAACAAATATCATCATCCATTAACTTGTAAAAAAAAAAAGCGACTAGTATAGTTTATATAATGCTTATTTTAATTTATATTTTATATATATATATATATATATTCTCTTGATTCTGATTTCTTTAAAATATATA
>MU612145.1:0-29947 GCA_025201675.1 Cunninghamella echinulata
AAAAAAAAAAAAAAAAAAAAATTGCTAGTGTTTAATTTATAAAATAATAATAATTAACCATACTGTAGTACAAGCGGATTTTCAATCCTTACTACCATTATATAAATTTGTGTTATGTAACTATTTTAAATTAAATGATTTATATATTTATTTATTTTTTTTTAAAAATAACCATATCGAAGTGCTAAAATATGTAGATTTTTTAATATTTTTTTTATATTTCTGTAAGTTTTATAATTATGACATTGAATATTAACTGTACCATTAATGTCTTTACTTGTCGTAAATCCAAATATACTTTGACTTGTTGTCTGTAAATTTTTATTAAAATTAAAACTTATATTTTTTTTTTTGGTTAATAACTCTTCTACTTCAGTATGAAACACCTCGTAATCAGAATACATATATAAATGTTTACTTGTATGAAATACAAAATAGGATAAAGTAATAGAAACACCCATTTGATTTGTGGATACGTTATTGTTGTGTATAGACCAGTGCAAAGAAGATCTTTATAAAAAAATATAGATGTATATCTATCTATTAATACATTTGTATTTATATATGTTTGTATATTTAGTTTTTACCAAGATAAATGTTTTTAAATAATATAAATACGTAAAAGAAAGAAGAGTAAAAGGAAAAAAAAGCTTGAGAAAAATATATTTATTCGACTACATAGCCACCAAGTTAAAATTCTTTTTCACACCAAGTTATCTTTATATATTGTTTTTATTTATTATAATACATGAACCTTTTAAAAGTTTTGTTCAGTATAAAATAATAATAGCAATAATCACCGTTATAATAATAACAGCCTCTTTTTAATTGCTATTTTTATAAAAACAGTTTTTTATTTTTTTTTAATTTTTACAAATGATAATGAAATAATTAACCTGTAATAAGCAGTATAATGATTTTCTCAGTATTTTTGTATTACACTAACATAATTGCCTTATTTGTTCAAATGGAAATAAAAAATAATGACTTAATTACCTATTATTTGTATTTCTTCAAAAAAAGAAAAAAAAGGTACATGTGTATAGAATATACATAAAGAGCAGGCTAAAGTATAACGATCATAGTATTATGTATATATAAATAGCATAAGTAGTATATATAGTATTCATTGATAAATATGGAAATTATTTATGATGTATATTTTTTTTTTTAAAAAAAAAGTTACAATCTCCGATTTTCTTTATCTCTTCTTATTTTCTTCCTTTCTTTTTCTCTCTCTCACCCTCTCAAAAATATGTCAGTTTTAGAGAATGATAAAAGTGATATAGTATGGTTAGATACAAGTTTACCTATTATTGCCACCATTTATTATAATCTCTATTTAAATAAAAAATACATTCTTTATTGTCCTGATAATAATGATAATTCAACAGAACAGCATACACGTGATCTAGTTCGTGAATTATTAAAAGTGGTTGATCAGGTAAATGACACAAGTTTTTTTTAATTATCTATTTTATTTTCTAAAAAGAAGAGAATAATAATAATATATTATTTATCTTCCTTTTGTATTTATTTAATATAGCTTCATTTTTTAGAATAGTCATAAAAAGCTGGCACTTTATTTTTTAAAACCGATATCAACTACAAAAAGAGAAGACTTTTTACGTTTTATACACAAACGACGGCCCAATCTAAATATATCTTATTTAACTTTACCTTACAGTTCTATCCAGCAAAGCTACTTATCTGGTTGGGTTTATACTTTGGATGAACACGATTATGATGTATGGTTTAAGCAGAACTTGATTACTCTCCCTCAAGTTTCTTCGCCCCCAAAAACAATTACTTCAAGTAATGTTTATGTGGATCATGAGTTAACTCAACCCTTTTTAATAACAGCCAGTGGTTTTATAAAAAAGGTAATATACATGAATAGCTGTATCAATGCTAAAGAGGCATGGGTACTTTTATATCATTCATTTTATTGATTATATATACATGTATATATTTATAGGCATTTATTGTTGATGTCACATCTGATATGGTTCAAATCACTGAGAATACTATAGAGTTTAATAGTACAGCAATGGATGTTATCAATGGGTGGATAGATGCAGCAATATCTCTACCTAGGTATAATAAAAATAAAGGAATGAGATTAATATAATAGTATTATCTACAATATATTAATATATACATCTTTTCTCTCTCTCTCTCTCTCTCTCTTTTTTTTTTTAAAAAAAAAATAGCGAACAAGGATCAACGTTAATATTAATAGGACATGAATATTCATTTTTTACAGACAATGAAAATGAGATTATGCAGAAAGCGAATCTTGAACAGAGCAAGCAGCTATTGGAACGTAAACGAAAAATGATATGGGCCTGGGTAGAATCCTTAGCAACTTCTTTTCCAATTTATCTTTTTTTGCATGGATATCATAAATCAATAAAGCAGCCATTATGTAATACATTAGCTTGGATTCAACATCGACATCATTTATGTATTTCTAAATCAATCTTATTAACATGGAGAGCATATATTTTTGATTCCAGTTGCCCAACTTTTTTAACTCAACTATATTGTATGGATTTAATAAGTACTGCAAAATTTAATAGAAATAAATGGAAAAAAGATTTGTAAGTTTTTTTTTAAATATAAATACTTTTTAATCTTTATAAATAATGTATGTTTTTTAAGTTAACATGTATGCATTTTTATTTTTATAAATTTAAATATATTTTCTTATTAGTATTATTATTTTAAATGAAATTGAAAGCAAACCTATCTCTGAAGAACAATTAAAAATTTTACCTAGGTAAAAGAAAAAAAAAAGAAAAAAATAGTTAGGAATATATAAAAGATATATATGCAGTTAATTATATACTTATTATGCTATTATTTTTCTATATACTAATTATAGCAAATTAAATGTAATTACATCTGAAAACTGGAAAACGCCTTTAATGAGTTTAAAGTTACCCTTTACACAAACAAACCTAGAATATAACGACTTTTTTATTCACAGCGTTTCATCTTTGGTAATTTAGCTTTATATTTTACATATTATATTGTATTTTTGTTATGATTATGATTATTATGAAAGAACTACTAATATATATATATATATATATATATTTAGAAAGAAGAAATTGCATTAAACTGGATAAATAAAGTTCATGGAAATTGGGAACAATATATAAAAATAAATGGATGTGACATAGTTGTAGACAATGCAGTAACTGAAGATGAAAAGTGTCTTAAAAATTTGGAGTCTATTTCATCAACAATCAATCATGATATAATTAGAAATTATATTGCTAATTCCGGTGCTTATACCCGTGGTGAAAAATTACTTCATACTTTGGATTGTCTCTCATATTATTGGGAAGAAGGCGGTAACCTTTTAATTTTTACTAAATCTCAGGGTACAAGTAATGATCCTTATAATGTGTATGTATATATTAATAAGCATATAGCGAGTGATCAAGGTAAGATTGTTTTTTTTTAAAAAATAAATAAATAAAATATAATAGCAATTGAAAGAATTGTTTGTACAACTAATTTTATGCTATTATTTTTATTTTTATTTGATAATAGTCATTAAAGGTGGATATTGTTCTTGCCCTGTAGGAAAAAATGGAAGATGTAAACATTGTACGGCATTATTATTACGATTTATAATTAATATAGAAGAATTTAATCAAAGTAAAGAACCAATTGTCATGCCTTATGTAGAAAATGTAAAAGATAAAAGTGCTACTACATCGACTCTATGTAAATCAAAGGACGTCACTTTAGATTCCACAACATCAATTCTGGCTAATCATGGTACAGATACGCATCCATTAGCTTCTCAATCTAAATTTAATAGCGACAAAAATACTACTCAGACAGAAAAAAGAAGAATACTGCCATGGGTATTAGGAAAACAGAAAAAAGAAAAAGAAAATGAAGAGAAAGAAGATACAGACCAGCCATGTCATAAAAAACAAAAAATAAATACAAAGAAATTACGGAAAAAATCAAAATCAACTGAAATTAGCATCACCACCTCCAATACATCAACTCATTCAGAGAATGATTCAAATTCAGTACCAGCAAATCAACCTAAACACAAAAATAAAAGTATAGATCAAACTAAGGAATCATATAAATCGAACAATAGCGAAAGTGATGATGATATTCAATTTAATCCACTGAAGCCAAGGCGACTGCAAAGAAAAGAAGTATCTGAAAAAAAAATAAATAACAACAACAATACAGTATCTTCATCTCCATCTTCTACTGATTATAAGATGATTGAAAGTGGATCATCATCGTCTAGTAAACATTTTATAGACGATAATAAATCCTTACCGAGTATATCGTTTTTACCATTGAATACCTTTGAAGAAGAAAAAGAGAAGAAGGAAAAAGGTGATAATGATACTTTAGTACAAGATACATCTAAATATAGAGGCTCTGATATATCCTATTCCTTTTTGTCAATGGATGATACGTCTACTCCTCTTTCTGATCCAGTGATACAAGGTTCTACCGTTAGTTTGGTAATATATATATATGTATATATTCTATTTCCTCGTTTCATATACTTTGCATTTTTCTTTTTCCATTTTTTTTATTTTTTTTATAGCATCTCTAAAATAATTCTAACTCACCTTTTATTTTATTTCATATCCTTTAAATATTTACATAGCCTTTGACCGATTTAGCTCTATCTCACAAATCACAAGCTGACAATGGTTCAGATACAGAAGATGAGGAATATGAAAAACTTTTATTAGAAGAGCAAGAAGGGTCTATTTTTCAACGAAATAATGATTCAGTAATTGGTGCGGATAATGGGGATGATATGTTACGAATATCAACTTCTGATATATTTGATGAACTTGGGCTATGACACTTTTTTTTTTTTTTAATTGTGAATACTTCTTTTAGATATATAATAAAAGTAATTAGTGTTTTTTGCTATTATTAATGCTAATGCAGTTGACCTATTAGAATGAGATGAAAATAATATTATAGCTATTTTAAATACTAAGAGTAAATATTATTGTTACTCATACATTATAATTTTTATAAGCATATTTTTTTATTATAAGAACTACTTTTGTTTATTATACATTTATTTAAAGAGTATTTAAGGGATGAGTAAATAAATATTTTAATATTGTATTTTTTTATTATGCATTACCAGCTTTATTAGATAAATAGTAATAAACATTATTTGAACCATTTTTTTCTTTTTTAGTAGTATAATTAAAAAAATGCATTACATAAAAGATTAATGGTTTTTTTTATTCTTAAATTAAATTTATTATATGTACAAAAATAAGAATAAGAATGGTCATAAATAATAATAATACGAATAATAATTTAAACTGACTTCTATTAATATTGTATATGAGGTTCATAATTTATCGATGATTGCTATCTATTTTTATATCACCCCTATATATATATGTATATCACCTTTTTTTTATTATTGTTTTATAATTGTTTATAATGAATTTCTGAACAATCTCTTAAACGCTGAGCAGCTTGTTCAGGTGTAAGATCACGTTGAGGTTCACCAAGTAATTCAAATCTAATAATGTGAAAAAATCATTATGATAGTAATAAAAAAAGGATACCCTTAGTAAATGAAAAAGAATCTATCTATTTCTTTATCCATATAATGATAATATATTTGTTTTATTTTTTACTTACCCAACCAAGAATTTTTTAACTGTTGCACTTCTTAAAAGAGGAGGATAAAAATGGATGTGAAAATGAGCATAATCTGCATCTCCTTGTGTAGGAGCCTGATGTATACCCATTGAATAAGGAAAACTACACTTGAATAAATTATCATATCGACAAGTCATACGACGTAAAATGTCCGCCAAATCCTGCTGTTCCTGTTGTTTTGTTGCCAAATCCAATAAATCTGTACAATGACGTTTGGATAAAATCATGGTTTCAAATGGCCATAAGGCCCAAAAGGGAACTAAACAAACAAAGGAATCATTTTCTATCACAATTCGTTGTTGTTGTTTTAATTCACGTTGGACATAATCACATAAAAGGCAACGACCTGATCCATGTTTTAATTGGTATTCTTGAAGTGATTGAAATTCTTGTTGAGGCTCTTGAGGAATAATTTCTGTACACCACATTTGTCCATGAGGATGAGGGTTGGAACACCCCATTGCTGACCCTTTATTTTCAAAGATTTGAACATACTTTACTAAAGGTACTTCTCGTTTGATTCTTTGATAATTTGTAGTCCATTCTTGTACTACGGCTTGGATTTCCTCTGTTTTCATTTCGGCCATAGTTAAATCATGTCTTGGTGAAAAACAAATAACATGACATTCCCCTCTAACACCTTCTACGCGGAATAATTCATTGTCATCAATGTCTTCTTCCTTATCTTCTTCCGTATCATTTTTCTTATCTTTAACATAATCAGGTTGATCCTTTTTCACAGCCGCAAAATCATTTGGGAACGTAAAAGTGGTTTCATATTTTTTATTATATTCACCATTAGCTCTTTTATTACCAGGGCATAAATAACAGTTAGTATCATAAGAAGGTCGTTGATCCAGTTGTGGTTCTTCTTGTTGCCCTTGCCATGGTCGCTTGGTGCGATGAGGTGAACATAATACCCAGGATTTATTTAAAGGATTAAATCGTTTATGAGAATCATTATTAAAGTCAAAGGAACCCATTATGTATATATATATATAACTAATAATACACGCTTTTTATTCTAAAAAAGTATTAATTTGTTTGTTATTATGATAAGAAAAATAGAATAAAAAAAAAGAGAAGAAAAGAGAAAATAAAAAACAGAAACGCTTTAAAAAAATCGAGCAAAGAAAAAAATTGAGTTTGCTGAGTTCTGATTTTAAATTTTAGGGTACTAAATAGGTCTTCCTCGGTTCAAGTTTTTATGTAATATTTAGGATATTCCATTTCTTCCCGTTTTTTATGTTTTAATGATATTCACTAGATTAATTTACAGTTGTATTAAGTAATAACTTTATGATACCATTCACTTAAAAAAGTTTTCCGTGAAGATATCTAAAATATCTATTTAAAATAAAGATAATATAGATATAGATATAAAAATAGATGTAAGAATTTTTTTATCCTTATTTTTTTTTTTATTTTATTACGATTTTTTTTATATTTACCGTTCCAATCAATGCCACTTGATGCACCTAGTAAGGAAGTAGATTGACCACCTTTACTGTTGACAAGTGTATCATTTTCTATAATGTTGCATATGGATTCAAAGAATTTACTTAATTGAGTCTAATACATACATACATACGTACATACATATATGAATAGTAATAAAAAAAAAAGGAAAAAGTATTGAGATTTATATTATAAACTCATTTTACCATATTTTTCATTATCAATTTTTTTTACCTCACAAAAATAGTTCCCAACTTTATGAAATCGCTGTTTAAGTAATTTAACTTGTTGTTTTGCTAGTGAGACAATTTTAGGATCTTCATTACGATAATTTAAAAGCATGTACATAAAAATTTGAGTGAAAGCATAGCTTGATAGCGTCCATCCGGGTAAAAGAGAGTTAAAATCAATTGTAAGAAATATATCAAGTGCAATTGCTATTTCATCCATACAATCTTGAGGTACTACTACTGACGATGAGCTACTTTCTCCCAAGTATACAAATGGTCGTTTAGATAAAAGCAATACTGGGACATATAGCATTCTAAGTTGACCAGCTATAAAATTAACCATTTAGTTTTAAAAAAAATATAAAAAGAAATTAGAGGTAAAATCATTAAATACGTCGTGTTATACTGACATATACATACATATATATATATATATATATATATATATATATATTATAATTTCTTACCCCCATTATTTATTTTTTTATATAAATCTTTAGATATATTCCCTTCTTGTATGTTTTTCATATCTTCATTGTTAATCCATAAGTGTGATGGTAATAAATGCTTCCAATCAATTAAAGCTTGTTCCAATTGCCTTGATATTTGATGAAATCTTGAAGAATCATCACTCATGGAGCGAGCACGTGGAGAGCAAATTGCACGGAGAACGTTTCCCAGAATACTTGACAATTTAATAAGAACAATAAATCTAGCATATTTATCATTTTCTCCTAAATTAGGATACTCCAAATCACAATCAGCATCATTTATAGTAAGTGGTCTATTTTTTTTTAAATAAATAAAACAACGGCAACAATGATAATATAATGACAATAATAATAAATAAGAATATACTTCTTTTTGTTTTCTTCTTTAGCAATTAACCTTATAAAAAATTTACCTTCCAAGAGATGCACATATCCATCGATCAACAATGTAAGCTGACCACCATAACCGTTTTCTAGCTTCAACAATATTAGGTGAAATGTTTACTTGGGTATTTGAACGATGTAAACCAAGGTCTTGAGCCATTTTAATAGCAATACTTGTGGCAATCCAATCAGAGCTTTTAGGACTCCAGCCATCTGCATTAACTGAAGCAAGCAATAGTATTTGAATGCATTCAATATGTGGTTCTATAAAATCCAAGTGATAGTGACTTTGGAGTTGATGTAAAATTTGTTTAAATAATTCTAATTTATCTATGGTGTATTCTTGTAAAATAGGATCATTTTCTGGAATCGTACGAATCATTACTCGACATATTGAAAGTAGTAATGGCTTTGATATATTATTCAAATCAGCGTTGTATTTTTCCATAAATTCATCTTCATCAATAATTGGTAAATGTAAATTCAATTCTAAAAAATAACTATGTGCACACAATAGCATTAAAAATAAAGATAATAAGAAGAGATAAATATGATACTTCGATAATTACTTAATTCTCCTTATTTATATATATAGAGCACTTACAGTTTTACTAGATGATCAACAACGGGTTTTGGGGGTAATACCCATACAGAGTCATCTGGCGTTCCAGGTCCAAAATTAATTTGAGAAGATTTATGCCCAAATCTAGCGACCATGACATCCCCACCTTTTCCACCATAAACAGTTGGAGTATGGTTTGTATCGCCAGATCCATCCACTTTTTCTTCACATTGAAATAAACGATTTAACATATAAACACCAGATGAACTTCCAATGAAGGCATATTTATTTGCTTTTACACTGTCTAATTGATCTTCTATGTGGGAATCTTTAAGTCCTAGCGATTGACTAATTGTACGTTTTTTTGATGTAACTGAAGAATTATCTATTGTAGAAGTTGAAGAAAAAGTTGGTGATAATGATGCTGATGCTGATGCTGATGGAGACGATGATGACGGTGACGACGATGATTGTGTATTATTGATTGTTTCTATATCCTGTTCATGTTTTACTTTATTAATATTGGTGTCGTCTCTTTCATTCAAAAATTGTTTTATTGTATCTGCTGGTATACTATTTGATGTAGCCACTGTCATTAATAATTCTTCCATTCTTTGTAATCGTTGTTCTAAACCTTCAACATACCCTTTTGGTGGTCCACGTTTCTTGGCTGCCTAAATATATTAAATAAACAATATACAGTAATAATAGTAAATATCCATTATTCAATACTATAATATTATTTAATATTCGCATATATTTTCATATTTACTTCGTTAAAGGTACAAGAGACTCCATATCCTTTACAAGAACTACAAGGACGTTCCCGAAATAATTGATTATAATCACATCTATTAGTACAAAAATTGGCAAAGAAAAAATAAAGTTAGTATTTCAAAAATTAATAGCGATGAATAATATGTATATATATATACGTAAAAAACATTTTACCTTATTTTTTTCCTACGACATAAATCACCTATTAACTATATACATTAGTACAACTTTAGTTTGATTAAAAAATACGCAAGATATATAGGAAGTGTACTTACAAGCTCTATCTTTTCTTGTACGTTTTTTCGTTCTTGTGTCGTGTAAATTAGTATTATTTTGAGATATAGGTAAGGGTGGTAGTTGATTATTTATATATAAAGGAGAAGTACTATTATTTGAGCTTAGATTTTTTATATTTGGTATTGAATTAGATTGTGAAGAATATGGTTGCATTGTATTTCTAATAAAACTAAGCAATGTAAAAAAAAAAAGTGAGTAAAGGGATAAAAAGGTGAAAAAAATAATTATTTTTAAAGTTGTAAAATAACCGGAAAAAGTGATATCCAGCCAATAAAATAGTTTCAATTCAGAATTAAGAAATAAAACTTTTCTTTCTCTTTACAATTTATTTTTTTTATAAAGTTTATTTTTTAGTATGAAAATACTTTATCTTGATTTGTTCAAAATATAACCAAAATGGATAAACACAAAATAGGGTGGAATTAAAATAGTATAGTAACCTATTTGAACAGCTAGTTATTACAATAAAACTTAATCATCAGTTAAAACAAAACAAAACAAATATATTTGTAACACAAGTGTTTGGGGACTTACCCTAGGTATTTTATATAAAAATATATATTATTTTATATTTTCTTTTTCTTTCTTTCCTCTTCTCTTTCAAAATTTACTTAAATTTATTTTACTAATTATTATATTCTTTATATTCGTTATGATACTATAAAATAATAATAAAAATGTCTCAGTATTATGACTCATATATAGAACAAATGAACAAAAGTTATGTGCCTGAAAATTATTATTATCAATACAAACAACCAAAACGAAGAAATAGATCACTATATCAATCTAATGCTAATCCTTCTATAATACATCAACAAGGTAATAAACGGTCTCAGTATTATCACGACAATGAACAATATCATCCTAATGTTCAAGAAGATCAATATTATTATAATGAAAGGTCTTTGTATCAGCCAGAACCTTCTTATCAACAATATCTCCCTGAATCAAATCATCGCCAAGATCCAGGAAGGGTAAATAAATATATAAAGAAATATAGGAATGCTTTTATTTATTTCAATTTATTTTATTTTATTTTATTAATTTATTATTTAATAGTTTCATTTTAATCAAATGTATAATAAAAGGTTCTCATCAGGATCATATACATACCAACCACCACCACCACAACAGCAACAGCAACAGCCACAATATTACTATGACGATTTTTATTATAATAATCAAAATAATAATAATAGTGCTAGAATGAATTATACTCATGACCATAATATTGACAACAACAATGATGATGAAACACCAACTCCCATGGAAATATTAGCTGCCGAAAATGCGAAAAGAAATCAATTTAATTTACACTATGAACCACAGCCACTTCCATCATCTTCTCCTACTTTTGATATAGATAACTTATCCATACCCATATCAGCACAAGAATATCAAAATAGCATCAACAATAATAATAATAATAACAATAATAATAATAATAATAATATGATTCATAATAATATAATGGTTGATCGACAAGACAATCCTATTTTGGAAAACAAACCTCCACTTCCTGTAAATGATACCAATAATAATAATAAACCACCATTATCATCTTCCAATACATCTATCAATTCTACAGCATTGTCACCTACAACTACATCATCATCTGATAATACTTTAGTTTCTCAGCAGCCTTCTATCATAACCAAAAAACAAAAATGGCCATTTATGCGATTATTTAGACAATCTTCAACAACTTCATCTTTATCACACTCATCTTCAATACCTAATCAAGACAATAATGGCACTAATAATAATGAAAATAATACTACTATTAATAATGTTATGAATAATGACGCCAATAATAATGAAATGAACCCATCGCCATCCTCCTCCTCCTCATCTAATAATAGTAAAACAATGTCGCTGATAAGAAAATTTTCAAGATCATCTAAATCAAAAAATACCACCATGACCAACAAAAAAAAATCAGCCAATCAAGAGCATATGAACAGTAACGAAGCTGATGATACTGAAATGGATGATACTTACCGTATTGCATTACTTGATGAAATATGGGCTTTCAAATCACCAAATAATACCTCACAAAATATAGCAAATCAGCATCAAAACAACAACAACAACAACAATATAAATATATGGATTAATTTCGATTTTAAAAATCAGAAATTACTAACGGAATATGCCATATCTTATTACGAGAAAAAACTTCAGAATGATCAGGGTTTAGAAATATATGATTCTCATATTCGACAAGGTAAATTACCTGTATTAGTTGTTTTAGACCAACACTCGGCTTATTATCTCACTTCAAATGATGAAATCGAGAAATTAGAAGTACAATGTATTCCAAAGTCGAACGATCTAGTAATTCTTCGTAAAAAGAAAAATAACCCACCCCCTACTTCTTTATAATACCTTTGCATAAATAATTTCTTTTTAAATTCAAATTGATAAAATAAAAACAACTACAACAGCAATATCAATAATTAGTATACTATAAAATGACTGCGAACTATATTTAAACAATGGAGTAACTCTATTAATGAAATAAGAATAAATAAAATAAGTAGTATATTATGTAAACTTGTATATAAATCAATTTCTTAGTAAATAAAATAAAATTTGATGTTACGTACTAAAATTATTTCATATCTTACCATTTGTAACGAAAAATGGTAACTTCCTTATACAAGTTTTAATGTTTATTTGGAGATGTTTAGTTATGGTTTTTATTTTTATTTTCGTAACCAATCACAAATGTTACTTTTTTCATTATTTTCGTGTTATGATGATTTATAGATAAATTCAATTCAAAATTGAATTTCTAATATAATCTATTCTTTTTCCTTTATTTAATTTTTACGTTTTGTATTAAACAATCATAACTTGAAATTTTATTTACGTTATCTAAAAAAACTGAAAGGTAAAAAACAAAATCAAAAATTCAAAATTTAAATTCCGTTTTTTTTTTTTTTTTTTATTTTGAATTGATTTTGACAATCCTTTTTCTTTTCTCACTTCACTTTGACTTTTTTTTATTGTATTTTCTTTTTCTTTTCTTTTTTGTTATTATATATATACATAAATATATATTTAAATGATATGATTGGCCGTACTCTAGTTTCACGACTGATTTCTATCCATAATTCAACATTGAAAGAAAATGGTAAAACAGCCTACTCTTCGCTTTCAAAATATAAACAATTGCAACAGCTACGGACCTATACAGCTAAAGCTGACATGAATAAAAACAAATATTCAGATACCATTCTATTACCAAAAACAAGCTTTCCATTACGTGCTGATGCTGCTAAAAGAGAACACCTATTTCGCGATCGGTGTACAACTGAGCTCTATCCTTGGCAGGTATCGTATATATACATAAATGATTTTTATAGAAATTTCGAAAACTTTCGTTTAAAATATTAAATACCTTTTTTTCTTTTACACTTTTATTACTTTAACAAGTTAAAAAATAATCCAAAGGATTTTTTTATTTTACATGACGGACCACCTTATGCAAACGGAAGTGTTCATTCGGGTATGAAAAACATATAGTTTATATATATCTAATATTTAGAGTTATTGGTGATTTTTCATTTTTTATTTTTCAACATTTTTTATTTTATTTTTTTCAGGGCATGCTTTGAATAAAATATTAAAGGATATTACCAATCGTTACCAGTTATTAAAGGGCCGTAAAGTGTGGTAAAATCAATATAATAAAATAATAATGATAATAATAATAATAAAAAGAGGACAAACATATTGATATAAACGTGTACTTTGATGTAATTATTATATATAGGTATCGACCAGGTTGGGATTGTCATGGATTACCAATTGAAATTAAAGTTTTAGAAGAATTAAAGGTAAAAAGAGAAAAAATAAAAATCAGAGAGGAAAGATCGATCATATACATATATAAGGTAATTTTAATATCTTATTCATTGATTTTCTTTTTTCTTTTCTTTTTTAAATAATACAATAGAAAAAGGGATTAAAACATGATTTATCACCCAAAGAAATTCGTACATTGGCAAGAAAAAGAGCATTAAAAGAAGTGGATATACAAAAAAATGCATTTATAAGTTGGGGTGTTATGGGGGACTGGGATAATCCATATAAAACTCTTGGTAATTTAAAAAATAGCTTTTGAAGTGAACATTTGCATAATATATATTTCTTAAGTAACTATGTATTAAACTATTAATTTCATATATATATATATATATATGTATTACTGTATATAGATAAAGACTTTGAAATCCGTCAATTAAACGTTTTCAATGAAATGGTAAAAAAAGGTAAGTGGAGTCATAATATAATGTATTAGTATAGTTATATATTATCGATATTGACATTGATTAATTACTGGTTTTTCCTTTTCTTTTTTTTAGGGTATATCTATCGACAATTGAAACCTGTCTATTGGTCACCATCATCAAAGTAATGCAATATAAAATATATATGTATATATAATAGGGATGTAAGATGTAGTGTTGATTATATATATATATATATATATGTATTGATAATATTTTAGATCAGCATTGGCAGAATCAGAGTTGGAATATAATGAAGCTCATAAATCACAATCAATCCACGTTCGATTTCCTATTATTAATTTAGGTAGTTATTAATGTTATTTTAGAAGAAAAAAAGATTATTTAGTAAAAGAGTACAACATTCATATAACTATACTATTAAAAATAGGACAATCATTAGCAGAAAAATGGAAAAAATATTCAAACTTAAACATATATGCAATTATTTGGACAACTACACCATGGACTCTTCCTTCTAATAAGGTATAACATATGCGTTTTTTACTGATTAATTATTTTATTGCATTTTATTAGTTTATTAATTTATTTTTAACGACGAACCTACTGTTTTTTTTTATTTCATTTCATTTCAATATTTTAGGCAATTGCAATCAATCCAAAATTAGATTATTCACTGATTCGAATCGAAGATGGAAAGGAGCAGAATGTATACTATGTTATTGGCACAGATCGTATTGAAGCATTTAAAAATGAAATCGGAAAAGACATTGAAGTAGTAGATTCTATTCTTGGTTCATCTCTTATTGGCTCGTCCTATCAACACCCATTATGGAAAAGTAACGATAATCCCATTATTGGAGGTTCTCATGTTACGGCTGATTCCGGCACTGGACTTGTACATACTGCACCTGGTCATGGGATGGAAGATTATGATGCATGTTTGTCACTTGGCATTGAACCTTTTAGTCCTAGTAAGTTATTTTATTTTATATTATTTTTAATCACAAATATTACAATTTTTAAAATGGATGGATGAAAAATATTAATAGAATTATTACTATCCTTTGTTTTCTTTTTTCTTTTTTCTGATGATTGTTTTAGTAACTGATGATGGTTTCTATAACAATGAAGTGGCAAAATTGGGATTGGAAGGAAAATCAGTATTCGAAGAAGGCACAAAGGCAGTTATTGAATTACTTAATAAAGAGTCTGCAGTGATTTTAGAAAAAGAATACATTCATAAATACCCTTATGATTGGAGAACAAAGAAGCCAGTTATGCTTAGGTAAATAGTAATCATAATCATTAATTATATATAATTATTTTTTCTTAATTATTATTTATTTTGTTTTTTTTTTATTTATTTTATAAATCTGATCAAAATTTATCTTTTATAGAGCAACTGCACAATGGTTTGCAAACGTTGAAGAACTTCAAGTAAAAGCTGTCAAAGCATTAGCAAAGACTCGAATGGTACCTGATGTTTGTAAGTATTTTTTTATTTTTTTATTTTATTTTTACTTATATATTATTTAGTTGCTTTTTTTTTAATTTTTTAATTTTTAATTTTATTCCTTATTCCTTATTATTTTTCTATTATAGCTTTCAGAAGGTTAGAACAATTTACATTATCTCGTAAAGAGTGGTGTATTTCACGTCAAAGATCATGGGGTGTACCTATTCCTGCATTGTATGATAGTGAAACAGGGGAAGCATTGTTAACTGAAACATCTGTACAGCATATAATCGATATTTTTGATAAGCATGGATCTACTGATATTTGGTGGGAAGCTGATGATGATAGTATTTTTGTTGCACCCCAATATAAAAACGATGGAAAAGTATATAAACGTGGATATGATACAATGGATGTATGGTTTGATAGCGGTACTTCATGGACAATGTTAGATGGTATTAATGGAAGGTAGTTGTTTATATATCTATAATTAAAGCAGTATATTCGAGATAAAAATGAATAGGTGTTAAATATTATTGCTATTATTATTTTTATTTTATTTTTTGTTAAAAAAAATATTAGATCTACAAGCGATGATCAGCCATTAGCCGATATATGTTTAGAAGGTAGTGATCAACATCGTGGGTGGTTCCAATCTTCATTATTGACTTCAAGTAAGTGTTTAAAATATGAATATTTTATAATGAATAAATGTAAAAATTTATAAAAATTACTTATTGATATATATATGTATATTTTTACGAATATGTATAGTCGCATTAACTGGGAAGGCACCTTATAATACTTTAATTACACACGGATTTGCTTTGGATGAACATGGAAGAAAAATGTCAAAAAGTATTGGTAACACTTTAGATCCTGATTTGATTATTGATGGGGGAAAGGATAAAAAAAAGAATCCTGCTTATGGTAGTGATGTATTACGTATGTGGGTTGCAAATTGTGAATATACACGAGATGTTAGTATTGGCCCAAACATTATTGGTAAGATTATTCATTTAGACAGCGAGTAAAATATATACGTACTGAATATTAAATTCTATTTTATATATCTGTACCCTATTTTAATAGCTCAAATATCTGAAACTATGCGAAAAATTAGAGTAACAGCACGATTCATGCTGGGCAATCTTAATGATTTTACATACGAAAATAGAATCAAATATGAAGATTTGAAAGAGGTAAGAGAAAAAGAAGATCTCCACTTATATATATGTATGTATTATATCACTAGTTTATTTATCTGCATCTATTTTTGAATATATATACATCTATTTTTTTTTTTTTTTTTATTCAGATCGATAAATATATGTTGCATGAATTATACAAATTTGATCAAGCTGTTAAATATTCTTATGATAATTTTATGTACAATAGAGGTAAAGCTATATAAGAAAAATAAAATCCATCCAAATAATGATTATAATTATGATATAATAAAATATTTTTGAAAAATATAATTTCTAATATATATATTATTTTTTTAATATTGATAGCTATGCAATATATTCAAAATTTTACAACTAGCCAGTTATCATCCTTTTATTTTGATGTGATCAAAGACCGAATTTATAATGATGAAGCGAATTCAGTATCAAGAAGAACAGCACAAACAGTATTATATGAAATTTTACAAATCTATACAACAGCGTTATCACCCGTTATATGTCATACAGCTGAAGAAATATATGAACAATATCGATCCAAAACAGAACAACCTGAAACGTCTATATTTAAAGTTGGATGGTACAATCAAGTCAATCCATTATGGGATAATCAAGAGTTAGAATCAAAGTGGGCGGTCTTAAAAGATCTTAAAAATCAAGTTAATCAAGTTTTAGAAGAAGCTAGACAGGAAAAGTAATTAGTATATTAATAATAATAGTTGACATAATAATTTCTTGTTTTTTATAATATTTAATGAATATTTTCATTTTATATTCTTGTATTTTAATAATAGGGAAATACGATCATCACAAGAAGCAGATGTAAATATTATTATTAAAAAGGATACTCCCACAGGTCAAATCATACATACTATGAACGGTAATACTTTTTTTAATATTTTTCCTCTAAGTTTAAGACCAGATATTTAAAATACTTATATATATATAAATATATGTACATATATACATATTGTATTTATTAGATTCAGAATTGGCTTCTTTATTACTTACCTCACGTGTGCAAATAATTGAAGAAGAAAACTTATTATCATCGGATAAGGAATATAAACGAGAAATGCAATTAGGCACAGGTAATAATTTTATTTATTTATATTTTCTTATCATATGTTATCATAAAAAAATAAGCCAAGCAGAATATTAAAAAAACATTCTATTATTATTATTATTTATACGTATAGATAAAACAAATTGTATGATTAAAGCAAAAAAATCAGCTGGATATAAATGTCCTCGGTGCTGGAATTTCCATTCTATAGAAATGGATTCACTTTGTAATAGATGTATTAATATTGTAAATCAATAGTAGATAAAAATAAAATAATAGTAACAATAATGATTTAGATTAAAAATAAAAACGATTCAAAACTTTATATAAACTTAAAATGAAACTGAGTTTGATTTCTATTTTTCCTTATTTCCTTTTTTTTTCCCTTTATTTTTTTTCCCTTCCTCTTTTTTTCTTTCCCTTTTTTTAATATTATTATCCTTATTTTATTTTTTCATATATTGTTATATATAGTTTATAATTAATATTCTTTATTTCTATTAAAGAACAATAAATAATATACCATTCAATAATGAGTACTACAGGCGCTTCATTTTTTGATTCGTTTATACCCAAAGAATCTTCGCCACCACCTTTTTTACCACGCAACTCCCGAGAATCAAACAGTAGTACATCTTTATCATATGAAAGTAACAATGATATTTCACCAGATACACCTATTCCTGGTGAAGGTGGCACTATAAAAAATCTAAAAAAGATGAATTTTGCAGTATATGAAGGTAAATATGAAATAAGAATAAAATAACAATAATAAATGGCAATGTATATTTTTATAGACAAAGTTTTTATTTTTATGCATATAGAAAACTTATTAATTTTTATTATTAAATTTTATTTTATTATGTACCTATCATAAGACTTTTTACCTGAATGGCAAATGCTTAGTGAATCCTATAAAAGTCAAAAACAACGTAAATAACAAATAACAAATAACAAAGGGCTATATTTATATAAACTTATATTATTAACTAATATATATCTCTATTCATTTTAATTATTTTTGTTATTATTATTTTAAAAAAGATTTACATAAACGTATCATAGAACAATTAACCAATTTAAATGAACTAGAGGATCGGTTTGAAAAAATGAGTATTGATTTTCATCGTAAAGTAGAAAGTGCATATGAACAATTATCAGATGATTTATTTGTATGGCAAGATGAACTGGAAACGGAAGAAAAATCTTTTGATCGAGAAAAGGAATTAATGCATCGTAAGTATTTGAAATAAAATAATAAATAATGAATAATAAATAATAAATAATAGAAATAGGAATGTATATTTATATTTATTGATTTTATCTTTATTCTATAAATCTTTTATTGTTTTATATTTATATATATTTAGAAATTCGAAAATCTCAAGATGAAAAGGTGCAGAGGAAAAATAAAAATAAAAATTACATCTTGCACATGATTTATATGAAACCAACAATTTTTTTCTAAACGTTTATTTCATACTATTATTAATATATTTTAATAGATTAAATTAAATGTAGGAGGACAAATCTTTGAAACATCCATATCAACATTAAGAAGGGATCCGAATTCAACTTTGGCAGCTATGTTTAATGGATACAGTAATATTTTACCTGACGAAGCAGATGGATCTTATTTTATCGATCGGGATGGAACTTATTTTCGATTGGTATTGAATTACCTTCGTGATCTTAGAGTACCTTCAAGTGTTCGTGAAGATCCTAAAATGTAAGTCATCGTTACCATTACTACTACTATACAAATATATGTATAAGCATGTACATATATGTATTAGTATTAATTATTATTGTTTTTTGCTTATTTTCTTATTTTTTATATAGTATGGATGAATTAATGCAAGAAGCTAGACATTATCAAATCAATGGTAAAAAAAAAAAAAAGAGAGACATGGTGACGACAATTTTACATTTATACTTATTTCTTTTTCTTTATTAATAATAATAATATTAATGACTAAACTAGGACTATTGAAATTAGGAATGACTGATGATACGACAAAGCTATTTCATTATTGATATCTAAATTATTTATATAATTATTTTTTATTTTAATATACCATCAAATACCTCTCTATCTATTTTTTTATTTTATTTTTCTTTAGCTTATTTAATTAATTAATATAATTTATTCATTATTTATTACACTCACACACTTATATATATATATATATATATATACTACATTATATTAAAATTACTCATATAATAACTATTTTAATGCTGAATATGATAAAATAAAATAAAGAAAAATAATAAAAATAATCTCTGTACACATTTATTTATCAAATAATAATATTTGACGATGCAAAAGTAAAAGGTTTGTTTATTTTATCATTTGGTAGGGTTGGTATTAGCAGGAGATAAAACTATGCTTGCTAAAGGATTTGAACTATGACCATTTTGAAGCAATCCAACATGAGGCGTTACATCCCAGTGTAATGTTAAATTAGCAGTTTCATAGCTATTATGGAATAAAAATTAAATGGGGAAATAAAAAATTGAGTAAAATGAAAAAAAAATGATACATATAATAAAAAAATTAATATGGTCTTACTTCCATTTTCCACTATAATCAATGACAGCATATTTATTAGGTACTTTTCGAAGTTTAAGGTTGGCCTTTTCTTTATCAGTAATAATAGTGTCCCAAATTACAATCTTGTTTCGATTCTATTATTTAAAAATAAACATACATAAACATATATATTGTTTAGTTGATGAATATATATGTATACGGGTAGATAAAAAAATATTTTTTTGGTTATTTAGCTTACATGAGTTTTAGATTCATAGTCAGCTACAACTGATACAAAGATTTGTTTAGTATTCCAATTAAAAAGAGGGGTAAAATCTATGAATATAATAAATAATAATAATGATACACGTATAATTGATTAATTATATTATAATAAACTTTTGTATTACTTTTGTATTCTTTTTTTAATAGTTTACCTGCATCAAGATTAAAAGCTAAACGTGTAAATTCACTTTTAGAATTTCTGTAATCGTATCTATCAGGAGCAGGTCCATATCTTCGTGTTGCTCTAATAACAAGAACAATAGTAATAGTAATAGTATTGAAAGTGATAAATAAATATTGAAGTACAAAAGCATATATTGTATATATATATATTATTATACTGAATAATAATCATAGGTACTTACACGCGTAAAGTTTTAGTATCAACAGATAAAGCTTGTAATGGTGTGCCGTAGGATTGTAAAGCTGAAATAACAGAAATAATAGCTAATACACATCCAAAGGCTGATAAAGCAAAAGAAAATATAATCTATTTTGTTTTATATATATATAATATTAATAATGGTTTTTGAGTATAAATCATGTACTATATAAATGAACTTAAACATATAATATTACATTCCCGCGTTGCTGTAAGTTGTACATAGTTAAGATAATTATTATATTGTCAATTCAAAAGGGAATATTTATATTAACTTAATAGAAAAAAAGAGGAAAAGAAAAGAAAAAGAAAAGGTTCGACGTGGTCCAACAATCCTCTAGCGGAGTTTTACCCCGAACTAAAGAACTGAGTCTCACTACGCATCTCTGGCACTGATCGCAAATTTTGTATGAATACGTAAATTTATTAATAAAATGGTATAAATAAATAAATAAAATAAAATAAAGTGGTCTTTTAAAATAAAAATTTGAACAAACTATAAACTAATATGGAATAATAAAATGCACGCGTATGTAACAATAATAATGATAATGATAATGATAATAATAATAATAATAAAAATATACACATAAAATGAGAGGAAGGGTAAATGCATAAATGAGTCTCGAAGTAATCCAAAGATATAAAGAAGAAAAAAAGAACGGTATTACTAGTATTTTGGTCAGCATTTATAGAAACAAATAATCACAAGTATAAAATAATATATTATTCCTTTACACATAGTTTTTCACATTTAACGAAGCAGAAATACCAGTAACAAATCAAACGGCAAGACAATAAACCAGAGGTAAACAGTAGGAAGGTTACTTGGCGATTTTTTTTCTTTTTTTCTCATGATTATTAAAAATAAAGAAGAAAGAATAAAGTGAAAGAGAATATTAAAACTGATATTTATACTTTATCTTTTTAAATTAAAAATCTGAGGGAAAATGCATATGCATCAATTATACTAATAAAGCTTTAATATTTGTTTTATTTTCATATAGTAAAAGTAATACAAGAAAACATTTATAGTTTTCTTCAAGTGAAGAAAACTTGACGAATGACTATATTAAGTTATTGAAATACCGTTACCTAATTAAAATAAAGTCTGAAAAATCAAATATATATCACTTTATTTTTTACTGAAAATATAAGTCCAAACACTTTAGGTAGACTATCTTATTTCAATGATCAGATAACCAATTGTAAAACTTCAAATAAATAACTTTTATGCACTCAGTTGATTCAATTTATGATAAATAAAAGAGTGTATCATATACATTCAATGAGAGTATATTTATATAGTGTTATTGTATTATCCCTTTTTAAATATAAGAGAGTTAGCTTTCCAAAATAAAAATAAAAAAATTTCATTTGAAAGGCTTCAATAACTAATTCTAAATATGTAATCAATGAATTGCAATTATTTCAAAGAATTTAGTAGCTATAATTAACTATGATTTATGATTTAATCGTTTTTTTTTATAAGACATAGACCGACATATATTTATCTTATATTTAATAGTACTCTAGAATTTATTTTTTGACTACTAAAAATAATGTAAAGAAGTCGACGCTTTCATCATGTTGTCCCAACACACAAAGATATGAAGCTAGAAATAATCAATCGCAAGAGCAGTTACAGCGAATAAAGCAAATATAATAAGCATTCAAATCTCAATAGTACATTAGTTCCTCATTATAAAATGCTTTATGAATATATAGAAAGAAATAGAGATAATACCTAGAAGGTATTATTACAATATGTATCTAAAAAATGTGATTGAAAAGGAACACTTCACGCTCTTTAGAATCAATATATCACACAGGAAATATATTATTAAAATTATCCATTTTGTAATTCTAATATTACTACTAGATAAGTTGTATTAGTTACCTTCTGGTTATGTTGATTCAATGAACAGAGTGATAATTTGAGTAGTTATTGAAAAACTTATACCCCTTTACCACAATCACTGCCATTTATTTGATATAATTATAGTTAAAAGCCATGAAAAGTTAATACAGTTTTAAAGATACATATATATATATATATATATTGCTAGTATATTCTTAATAAATATGTACATACATATATATTTTTTTAAATATTAAATCTAATAAAAGTAGCATTTTCCATACTTTTTAAACCCTCTTTTTCTATACAATTTCCTTTTTAAGATGAAAAAGGATGGAAGGTGATAAGTTTTTCTTATATAAAAAGTGGCGGAATTTTAATTATTATTTTTAATAAAAAGGCCCAAAAAATTTTGAGCAACGTCTTCGATATTTTTTATTTATCCTTCATTTATACTACAATAGTGAACATTTGATTTATTCCATTTAATATATATATATATTTCTTGTAAGTTTTTTTTTAATTATTTAGCTATATTTTAAAGTTTATTCTATTTTTTTATATTAAAAAACAAAGCGAAGCATAATAAAAAGTAACGCGTTTATACGTTTTTTTATGATTATTGTCTTTGTCTTCATAGGAAACAAAACAACATAAAAATACAAAATAATTCCTTGACATTAGGACTTTAGTAAAATTATAATATATAAAAAGAGATATATTTGTATATACTAATAGTATCATTATCTTTACAACAATCAGCCTAATCTTATTCGCTTTTCTTTTATTTCTTTCTTTTTTTTAGAATTATTTTAAAGTATCCTTCAAAAATAGATAGAGACAACTTCATATATTGATTCCAACTACAGATAATACGCTTTCGTTTAGCGGTTTAGGTAGTATTCATTTTAAAATTGATCACGACAAACATATACTTAAAGTAATAGAAAATAACCAGCTTATATTAGCTCCAACAATGGATGAAATCGTTTCTTTTGACAGTTTTGATATTCAATATGGCCCTTTGTATTACACTAAAAATAAGAAAAGCGATGATAACACCTATCTATGCAACAAAAAAAGATTAATATTATTAATAGTAAGTATTTTTTTTATGTCTTTTATATATCAATATGTATATAAAAATAAATATATCAAAAGATCATATTATTCGTTCGTTTATGAACCTTTTATTCCTTTTTTTATTAATCTATTGTAGATATTATCCAACCTAATAAATGAAAAAAAGGAACCTTTTTTACAATGGTTTAATTCGAATATGACTGAAAAATGGATATCACAACTCGGAAAAATAATTATGTGGGTACAAAGACAGGGATTAGGTTAAAGAGACAAAAAAAAAGGGTGGTTATTTATATATCCGCCATTAGCTATAGGTTGTTTGATACTGTGTCTATACCTAGAATTAAATTATATATGAAGTCGAGTCAATATATGAAGTTGGATCAATATATGAAGTTGGATCAATATATGAAGTTGGATCAATATATGAAGTTGAGTCTATATCTGAAATTGGGTGGTTAAGAAGAAAAAATCATCGTGTATAACTAGAAAATCATAAATAATATTAGGGTAATAAATTGCTTTACAGGTTGAGATTTTTATCCTCATGCTTAGCTATAATTAAATATTAATGTAAACATTATAATAAAGTTAATGTAACTATTTTAAAGTTTTATATGTGTGTTAATAAAAGGAGACTATATGATATATAAATATAGAGATAAAAAGAAAGTTAAAAAACTATTTTTTAATAAGCTGTATCATTATAATATGTTATAAAGAAATAAAAATAAAAAATTAATATAAATAAATAAATCTTTTTATTATAACATTATTGTGCCAGCACTTAAAAAAAAAAAGTATATATATATAACAGATGTTAATTTTAATACCTTTTTTTTATTATTTTTCATCTTTTTTCTTATGTAATATTTATAAAACAATATTTCATTTCAATTTGAAAAATAACACAAATAATAATAAAAAACAATAATCCTATACTATGAATTGTGTTTGTATAGAATAACCACAATGGAAGTATAAAAAAATCCATTAGGTATAGTTAATTGGCCGACCATCAAACCAAGCTCAATGTACAGTCTTAGCTGTGATCATAATATATGAAATTACTGTAGTTTTTTTTATTAGTCTAACCGGCTTCATATTTTTATCTAATTCATATGTGAACAGTGAAATACAATATATATAAATTTCAGTCAATAAAGAACTTTTTTTTCCCTCTTAAAATTTTATATATGATAATCATAGTTTATTAGACGTAAAATTTACCTTTTTTACTATTATATAAAAACAAGATTCTTTTTTTTTTTATCATAATATAATATATACAATATATTTAAATACACTTATATGGTAGTGAAAGGGGAAGAGAGAAAGTATATGTATAAATAAATACAAATAAACAAAATAAATAGAGATATATATAAATTATTTTAAAGAAGTATAATAAGAAGTAGGTAATATTTTTTTAAGAAAAGTAGTAGTATAAATAAAAATAGTAAATAGCATGATAAAGATGACTGAGAACCACATCATTTTAGCACCCAAAGAATTATAAATCAAACCACCACATAAAGATCCTAATCCAGCCCCAATGCCATTGAAGCACATATTTAATAAACCTTGAGCACTGTTTTTTAATTGCTTTGGAGCTATATGGTCTGCTTGTAAAGCAGCTGCTGACCATGTTAATGAAAAGCCAAGACCATGTAGTAATTGTGTTGCAGTTGATAAAAAGATGCCAAATTCACCCAATCCCATGGATATAACATACATTAAGCACCGAAAAATGGTGATAAATTGAGCCAGTAATAACATCTTTTTTGGTCCTAATTTGGAATGAATCTTTTTTTTTTTATTATTTTTTTAAAAAGAAAGTGTTTAATTTATATTTAATAAAATAATCCACGCACTCGTTTATTTATCTATTCCATACGTTTTATCATTTATAGCTATATATTATGTTACCTGTTTTGTAAAAAAGAAACCTATTACTTCAGGAAAACTACCTAAAGGACCCAAAAGAGCAATTGTACTTGGTGTAGCATGTAAATCGTTTCGCATAAATAAAAATAAAAAAGCTTGGATCACCGCAATAGAAAATCCCATTAAAGCCATGACCAAAAAGAATTGAATAGCGTCAGGGTTTTTTAACAAATGCCATATGGATAAAGGTTTTTGTTGTTTAATTCCTTCATGATTACCATCATGTTCAGTAATAATTGTGCTCGCTGCTAATATATCATTATCTTCTACTTCTTCAATTGATCCATAATAACTATCATTATCCACGGTTATGTCATCATCATCATTTGTTCTATTTAAAATGGTTGGTTTTCTACGCGGTATAAAATCTAATTGGATGACAGTAATGATAAAAGCAAAGGTGAAAAAAGTATAAACGCCAAAAAATGCATAAGGACCAAAGAGTTCAGTCGTTAAACCAGCTAAAAAGATAGATAATCCATAGCCTATAGGGCAGCCAATTTTTTGTCTGCCATATAATTCTTTGTAATCACCTAATATTAAAAATGTCACTATCAAACAAATTTAGGTAAAGAAGTCATAGAAAAAGGAATCAATTTAGTATATGACAATAATGATAGCAATAATAATAAAAAAAGATATATAGTTATTAATAATAATATAAATTACCAGAATCTACAAAACTTGCAATTACTGGGTATCTATTTATATTATAATTAAAGTGTTTATGTTAATATGTGTTCATATAATATTCATTTCCTCTTTATATTTAAAATAATTATGATAATATAACTTTTTTACTTACCCAAACCAACTCCAACCAAAACATCCAAGCGACACTAAAGCAACTGTATTCCATATATCATCCGTTAACGTTGGCACAATGGCAATAAAGAGTAAGGACTATAATGCATATTTATATTTATATTACTATATATACATACATATATATATATTGTCCTTTTTTATTATTATCATTCTTATTTATATTTTTTGACGTATTACTATAAGTGCAACTAACATATTGGTGATCATAATAGGTTTATACGCTTGAGTACGATCTAAATAGGAAGTCCAAAAGGGAAAAGATAAGCAAGATATAAAAGGTGCTAATAAGAATAAGAATAATAATAAGATAATAATAAATATCATAATTAGGATAAGAAAAATATTTTAGACATATGTAACGATAAGGGTAAAAAAAAAAGGGCGTTTACTTATTGAATAGATGATCCCAATCTTATCCGTGCTTAAATCTAATACACTTTTATAAAAAGTGGGTAAATAAAGCATAGACGAACCAATACATCCTATGCTGAAAACTGATAATAGTTTGAGTTCAATGAACCAAGTATTATTACTAGCTGTCATAGTATCTTGTAAAAAAAAAAAATAATGATAAGAGAGGAAAAAGGAAAAAAAAAAAAAAAGGATTTTAAAAAATTAAAGGTACACCTATATTTTTTAAAAAAAAATTCAGCGGGATTAAAAAAGATCACACCATTGGTTCCACATTAAAAAAATCCAAATAGGTAATATCTAACCTAACCAGCTTAATTTTTAGTTACCCCAGATCCCTCATTCCCATGTCAAGGGTAGATAATAAGGTTAGTATACTACAAAAAATATTCTCAGCTATTTTTTTAGGAAGAAAGACCTTTTGTAACGATTATTATTATTATATTTTTCTATTCAAAATGTATATAAGATCATAATAATAACATTAAAAAACTTGGATTGAAAGTTAGTGAAATATGTATTATATATGCAAATATGGTATTTACTTTCAAAAAGTCTTGAGCATTCATACCCTATCTTTTAAAAATAGAAATCTTTATTCTCATCATATTTTGATATGATAATTTTTTTATTTTAACAAAAATAGCTTTAATAATAAGGTTACCAAGTTTAAAGATTGACAACTTCCTTTTTTTTCAAATTTATTTATTTATTAAATTAATATTACAAAGTGTATATGTATATGTAATTGGGTGAATTGTCAATAAATAAATAAATTGTATATTAATGGATATAGAATTTTATCAGTAAAGCAAGTATAATAAATATAAAATATATAAAAAATAAATAAAAATAAAAAATAAAAACCTAATAATAACAATATTGAAGAACTAATAATAATAATAATAAAGAAGGTAATATAAAAGTCATAATGTACTTATACAAGTAAAAATAATAATAATAAAGATAGTAATATATAATAATAAAAAATAAAAATAAATAATATTAAATATAAAATAGTAATCGTAAAAAAATAAAATAAAAAGAATATACCTATATTAATCAATAATTTAAAAAGAAAAGGGAAACAAAATAGCTAAAATCAAAAAAGCAATAAGATAAAATTAAAATAAATTAAAAAAAGATATATATTTAAAAAGAGGAATGTACACCACCAGAAGTATCATATAAAGAATCAAGAGAAGTAGAATGATGTTGATTTGCCATTGGATAACGAATAGGCATAAAACCACTGCTGCCATTATTATCATTATTATTACTATGGTGATGAGAATGTTGATGGTTATTTTGTTGTTGTTGTTGAGGGTCTACATGATAAGGATGATCTTTATTATGATGGTAACCAGAATTATAATCGGTAAAAGAGGAGTGGTGTGGATGAGAAGAGACGGACATAGAATTCATTAACCCATTTTGTGAAGTATTATCATTTTGAAGTGGGTGAACAGGATTTAATAATTGACCCAAATTCGCAGTATGATGTTGGGATGTAGGAGGTTCTCTTTGATCATAATTATTGTTATTACCATTATTATTATCTGATAATAAATCCATTTGATTGGATTGATGGTGTTGATGATGAGGATGGAGAGGTTGTAATCGATCATTAGCACCACTTGTTGTTGAGGTTGAGGTTGTTGTTGTAGGTGAAGTAGAATAATCAGCACTATAATGGCGAGGATCATATCTGGGTACAGAAGAAGATAATGAGGAAGATGAAGCAGAGGAAGTAGAATAGTGTCTTTGATGCTGGAAAGAAGCACGAGCAGGCGAAAGCATAGGTGTGCTAGGGGATGAAGACATGCTAGTAGGCGATTGGACTGCTGAAAAAGCATTATAAACATTAGTAGGAACTGGTAAAGCGGGCTGAACAAAATTAGAAATTGTTGGAGAATGGTGATCAGGTTTTAAACCATCCATACGTTGCCCTTGTGATTGATAAGAAGTTGAATAGACGTGATGTGGTGATGTATTAATATCTTGACGTACGGATCCTAATGACATACTACGTAATGGATGAATTCTACGATCTGAAACGATAGATATATAAAAAAAAAATAGAGGGTGAGTATGGTGTGAGTTTAATCTATTTAAACGGAGTTAATATAAACATAAATAAATATATATAAATTAAACCAATAAAAAACGTTGCTTACCCAAAGATCCTGATAATGAATCTGGGGGAGAAAGTGGACCGTTCGACAAGCCATCAGTATGTTCAAAAGTAGGTTCTACCATAGGAGGGATTCTAAAGTTTTGTTTAACTAATAATTCAGGAGATATTTCCAAACTAGCAAGCTCAGGTACAGAAGAAGGTGTACGAAGTTTATGTTGACGGACATCACGAGGATCATAATAAGAGATTAAGTGTTGGGTAACACCGTTTACCACAATAGACATAGTTTTCTTGATTAATCCATCTTGACGAAATTTGTATGTATCAGAAAGACTACCTACTAATTGACGTTCACGATTATGATCAACAGAAGACCCAGATGGTGAAGTAGGAGATGTAATGCTATCTAATGAATAACTAAGGCGGCGTTCATCTAAAGATCCAAGCGAGGTGGAGGAAGATATAGACATTTTTTTGTCACCAGGATTACGTTTGTCTAATTCACGGTAAATAAGAAAGTTACCCAATATTCTTGAAGGACTCCATACTCTACCGTCAGTCCAACGTTTAATACCTTTTTTTTTTTTAAAAATAAAATAAAATAAAA
>MU612146.1:0-12164 GCA_025201675.1 Cunninghamella echinulata
AAAGAAGAAAAAAAGAAAAAAGGAAGCATATACAATATATATAATGTGGTATAAAAAAATTGAATCTATATGTACGAATATATATATATATATATATATATATATATATACATGTATAATTTGTAATATATATAATAAAAAGGAATTGAACAGTAATTATGGGTTAAGATGAGGATGAAGGTGATGATATTTGACGTATGAATCGGATGGTAAATAAGATAAGTAAAATTTTACGGCGATATGTATGAATAAAAGATAATTTTGATGAACCCAGGAGATGGTAATAATATCTACGCCAACGATATTTCATTAAATTCAAAGCATGATATCTATACCTTAATAAAATAAAGTGACCAAGTACAATAATTTTAAAAGAAAGTCGATTTAATTGAAAACGTTGATATTTATGATAAATAAGTCTTTTTTTATTTGCTGTTGCTGTGGTTATGGATGATGGTGATGATGATGATGATGATGATGATGATATAGTTGTTAAACGTTGTAAAGGGGTTAAACAAAAATTAATAAATCTTTGTGAGGTTGAATTATTCTTTGGTGAGTTTATTATTGTATCCTTTAATAAATCACTGTTCCTTTCTTCTATTTCCTCCACTTCTTCTGCCGATATATAACTTATTATTTCACCTGTATCATTTTTAATTTTATTGTAATCACTCTCTTTATTTTGTTGTTGAGATTGATGATAATGATAATGGTAATGATGGTATGTATGATGTATATGTTGTTCAATAGGTTGTTGTTGTATAGGTTTTGATGATAAAGATGATGATGACTGTGGTAATAAAGTGACCAAAGTGGATATCATATTATAATTATCTACAGTGATCATTAATCGATTAAAAGCAAGATCCAGGTTTTGCTCACTAGTTTGATATCGTAATACATGATCCAAAGATAAAAGCGTATCTTCTGACTCTTCAACTATTGCTGTATTATTTATTTGCTGTATATTATTATTATTATTATTATTATTATTATTATTATTATTATTCAAACTATTATTTGCTTCTTCGAGTAATTGTTGTACTGTAGTTGTCATAATATCCAAAGCTTTATTGTTATTACCTTCATCTATACTATCCTCTAGTTCATTTTGCTTATTGATATCGTCGCCATTCCTATTATTTATTTATTTATAATATAAAAAAGACCAAGAGGTAAATAAATAAATAGGCATGTAAAAATAAATAAATAAATAAAAAAGTATAAAGTTGATGTTGTCTCATTTAATTACCTATTATGTGCCCATACTTTTAAGTTGGTGGCTAATATTTCATTGGTATTTTCAATTCTATTTTAAATAAAAGAAAAAGATAAATAGTATTTTTTTTTTAAAAAAAAAAGGAGAAGAAAAAAGTTATAAAATATGGTCGAAAAAAAAAAAAAATGGTTCCTTTTTTATTATTTCATCTCCTCCTCCTTATGCTTTACTCCGCCTTTGATAATCATTTTTATCATTTCTTTTTATTTTTATTTCATATAAACATTGAACTATTTAATGTTATTTTTTATGCTGTCGATTTTTACTATTTACATATGTGTATATGTTACCTTATTAGACGTGTTTGGAGGTCGTGTAATATCGAATATGTGTCTTTTATTATCTTTTGCACATCCGAAAAAGGGTCTGTTGTTTCAGTTATCTTTTTTTATAAAATAAAATAAAAAATAATAAAATTTAAAATACTTAAAAAATAAATAAAAAGTAAATAAAAAATGTTTGTTTATATACTTTTTGATCATCATCATCATCATCATTTTCTTTAATAATGGAATCATATGATGGTGGAGGTGATAGTATTGAACGACGATTTAATGTTTTTGATGATAATCCATTTTGTTGATGTATTGTCATACAAAATTTCGATTTTTTTAAATGAAAAAAAATAAACGAGAAAAGAGAAAAAGAAAAAGAAAAGAAAAAAATGAGGGAAAAAAAAAAATGGACTTTATTTGAATTCCATTTAAATGCTATCAAATTGTGTAACGTCATTTTATAAAAAAAAAAAAATGAGGTACAGAAAAAAAGTAAACACTGAAAAATAGTATTATATATATAAAATAATAACAATTTTAATTTCTACGATAACCACCTTTATACCTTGATTTACTAAAATTTTGTACTTCCTTATTTGTTGTACTACCTGAGCGATTTGGTTGTGGCAAATTATTTCCTCTTGAACCAGAGTTTGTGTATCCAGTTCTATTTGGTTGTGGTAACGCATGGTGTTGTTCATGCCTAGGAAAATCTGTAATAATATTACGGTTCACATCCATATACCCACTTCTACTTGGTCGTGGTAATGATGATGATGATGTAGATGTAGATGCTGAAGTTGATGATGATGCTATGGTTGCTTGTGTTAATGCTTTCCAATTGTTATTTCCAGATCTATATTCATTATTGCTATTATTACCATTATATTTTGATTTGAATCTTTTATTTGAATCACCTCTTCTTTGATAATGTCGTAATTCTTCCCTTGATTTATCCTTCCTTTCTTTTTTATCCCTTCTTTCTTTTTTATGATGTTTTCTTTTATGCGATCGAGATGCTCCTTCATTATTATTATAATTATTACTTCTATTAAAACCTAATTCATCATCATCATCGCTAATTTCAATTACGTGATGTTTATTACTTTGATGGTCGGATCCACGAGCTGAGGTATTCGTTAGGATATCACGATAGTTTTTTGAATTTTTAAGTATTTCTGAGCTGAATACAGTTGGATAATTATCTCTACTTGCAGGTGCATAAGAACAATCCTATATAATGTAAGTAAATAAAAAAAATAAAAAAATAAAGTTAATGCAAATTGTACTAATTAAATGCTTTCGATCCTATTGTATTTTTATAGCTTACATCGCCCAAATGCCCTTCTCCACCACAATAATAACAAAATAATTCATATTCGTTATTTATTGTCGGAGTTGTTGAAGAATCATCAATATAAAAATGTATTAAAGTTGGGCAATACTATAAATTGAATATAATTATATATATATATATATATGTGATTAATATGTCGTTGTGCATAATATATTAATAGTAATATTTATATTTATATATTTAAATTTACTTCTGATATATGATCTGATGCTCTACAATGTTTACAACGTTCATTAGTATAATCGTATATACAATTCTAAAACCGTTATTTTTAATATTATAAAATAAAATAAAATGAATAAATAAACAAGTACAAACATTTGCGATAATACCTTTCTATTTTAAAGAAATTACCCTTTTAATATGACCAAGTCTTTTACAATTTCTACAGGCCATAGTACCTGGACATTGATCATGTTTTGGGTAACCACAATCAGGACACTATATATTATTATTTTTAAGAAATGAAAAGAAGAGAAAATAAATAAATATGTATATATATAAGCAGATAGAATTTAAAGTCAAAGTACTAATTAAAATAATATAATATGCAACGTACCATAGGACATGAATATTTAGTATGGCCTGGTAAATAACAAGTAGTACACACACGTAGTATTTTTCTTTTACGATTATGGTTGTTATCGGTAATCTATATAAATATATAATTTTATATACATATGAATTAAAATTGATAAAGTATATACGTACAATAAAGATATATAAATAGATATTTATAAACATATCGTTCAATATTCTTATATATATATATATTATTTACAATATACCTGTTGATCTATTAAATCTTGTACTTGATGTTCCAGTTGTTTTTCTTCTTCATCCAAAAATTCACTTTCAATATCATTTTGTTGATTTAAAGTGTCAAGATCTAGATCGATACGACGGGTTACTTGAGGGAGCTCTTCATTACCATTGGTGGAAAGATTATCTGAAAAATCGTCATCGCTGCTATTATCAAGTTCTATTAATTCAGGTTGCGATGAATTGTCATCATAAGAAGAGTCGGAAGACATGTCGCTAGTGTTATCCATTGGAACTGATCTCTTTTTACTAATTGGCTTAGTATTTTTTTGTTCAGTATGAGGTTGAAATGTAGTTGTAGCTGAAGCTGTAGCTGTGGTTGTTGGTGTAGATCCATATTGCACTACACTCATAATTTTATCTTCTAAATCGCTAGTTATTTCTTCATCACTATGATTGATCATAAAATGATTTCGTAGTATATATTTAGAGATAACTTAATTCTTAGGTAATTTTATTTATTTATTTATTATACTGGCCAATAAATGTTTAAAGTTGTTAATTTATACCTATAGTAATCATTTTCATTTTCATATTGTTCTAATAACGCTAAATCTTCTTCATTTTCGTCAAACATATTTATTATATATTTTTGGTAGAAATATAAATTTAGTTTTTTTTTAAAAAAAACAGGAAGAGAAAGAAAAAGATAGTAAAAAGATTTTTTTTACACCACTTCAAAAAAAAATTGCGCGGGAGTTAAATTTTTTTGTCCTGGCCAAGCATAAAGGGTATTTTTTAAATATATATAATATACTTCTGACTAATATCATTATTCTTTTATTTTAATTTTATGTATATATATATATATATATATATTTAATATGAATTTGGATTGTAAGACGATGAAGAAGCTGCTTGTTCACTAACTTGAATTTGACGTGTTTTTATGTTGGGAGGAGCATGACCAAATTTGGCTAAATAAGCTTTATATTTTAAATCGTCAAGGGACTAGTAATAAAAATAAAATAAATAAATATAGAAATAAACAGATTAAATAATGGTTATGCGTATACGTTTCTTATATATATAAATATTCTATTTATTTTAGAGGCCTACTACTATTATTATTATATTATATACGTATTTATGTACCTCATGAGTAATATAACTTTCGCACTTAAAACACCATAAAGATAAATCCGAATAACTTAGGCAAACATAATGGTTTATTTCTTGAACGTGTTCTTGCATATGAGCTTGTCTATACCTCGAGCATAATATTACTCCACAAGTAAGGCATTGCCAATTTTCTTTATTGTCGCCGCATTTTTGACAATGTTGGTTGATATGAACTTCCGTATGAATAGGTATTGGAATATGGGGGCAATTTGTAATAGGTTCCACTGCAAACATAGATTCTTGTTCTAATTGATGTTGGAGTGCTAAAGCAAGTTCTTTATCTTTTTCTTCTTGAGACATATTAGGTTTGGAAAATAATTAGTTTGTATTTATTATTTATTAGATTATTTTAAAGTACAATATAAATAGGGTTTAAAAAAAAATGAAATAAAGAGCGCCAAGTAAAAAATAAATAAATTATATCTAAAATAATAAAAATAAAACTCAAGTATGATCATTACTTTAATTTTTAATTTTTAAAATTTCTACAAATCTATCCAAGATTTTTGCAACCTTTGCACTATCAAGAGATTTATCTTGCATTGTAAACGTAGCATAAAGGCCATCTTTCACCGTAATCGTATTAAGACACAAAGCAGTTGTATACATTTGAGCACTTTGAGCAAAATATAAACTTTCTACTTCCCAGGCACCATGGCTAGCGATATCAAATCGTCCAAGATCGGAATGCTCTAATCCACCAGACCTACCCAATTCACTTTCTTTAGAAAAATCATCCCACCAATTACAATATTCTCCTGGATATTTCAAAAGGCCTAAAAAGTGATTGTCAATACATGCTCGTTCTTTTTTCGTTTGAAGGTGATGATAGTAATGCGCTGCAAGTCGCCAAAGGAGTGGTGAATCCGATTGAACATATGCTGTTGATGTTGTTTCTAATGGTGGATCTTGAATTACATTTGAATACCATGTATGGGTATATCCACCTACATAAAATAATAGTAGTAGTTATAATGAATTCATCAAGAAAAAAAGGTTAGTATGTTACTCTACGTTATTGTTTTTATTATATATTTCATTATCGACATATCATATTTTTATAATAAAGCACTCTTTATTTACTACTTGACTTACCCACCATATTACCCAATTCATCGTTAGCCTTGATTAATTGACGATAATTGATTGGCGTACTCATGGTTGTATTATAATTGGGATAGAACTCCGCCCAACTTAAGAGAAATGCTGCATACACCACCGCATGAACCGATATTTTATATTGATGCTTAGCCAACTGGATAAGGTGTAACCAATCATTCCCTACCAATTGTCGTATATGTAATGCTGTGTGGTGTGTATCACCTTCATGGATAGGATAGTCACCCCGCCATAATTCTTTAATATATCCTAATCGTTTTTGCAATGTTGTAGGTAAAATAGATTTCCTTATAAGCTTATAAAAAAGAAGTCCATAGTCTTTTACGGTCGGTTTAGGTGTTAGTTCACGTAATTCAAAAGGTGAAGCTAGAGTCATAGGTGGAAGGGTCTTGATAGGAACGGTCCAATTATCGTTATCATTATCATAATTTTCTGTTGATAAAGTAGTGGTAGAATTATTTAAAAAGTTCAATAAATCATTCCAAAAAATAGCAAGACTCTTCCCATCCATAATGACATGATGGACAATAAGAATGATAGTACATTGATCAATTACGTGAGGATCTACACGTATTTTCAAACGCCACAAAGGAACGTCTAGAGCAGAGGTTTCATTAATTAATTCTTCATCACAAGCAGACGCAAGTGCTTCTTCCAAGGTAGTACTAGGAGATTCCTGAATATCAATAACTTTGGAGAGCGAGAATCTAGTGAGTTGACTAAAGTGTGCAGTGGGTTTATTATAGTCATTCAAAACCATACTGAGAAAGGGATGTTTCTGCACTAGTTGGCATATAGCTGGATACAACTGATTAAGATAAAAATGAGTAGCATTAACTTTACTATCACCATTGACTTCAGTTCTAGGTATAGTTTCATGCTTTAGTTCCGCAGTACAAGTTACTGATCCATAACAATTGACTAATACTTTAGATACTTGATATTTTTCCAAAAACCCAATGGATCGTTGTTTAATTAATTCGGGTGAAGCTGCCATTAATATAGAAAATATTCAAAAAAAAAATAAATAATATTTATAGTAGTAATGGGATTGGCGATTTAAAAAGAAGTATAGCTCAAAAAAGAAAAAGTGAGCTATAAAAAAAAAAAAAGACAGGAAAAATAGAAAAAAATTTAAATTTAAAAAAATTCGTAGTTTTAAATATAAAGTTTAATGCTTATATCATCAATAAATATAAAGATATAAATGTACATGCTTATATATATATATATATATAATAAATATAAATAATTTTTATTAAAGGTATAAGGTAAATGGTTATTTAATTTTTTTAATATATATATATATATATATATAGTAATATGATGATCATTATTATTAAATAAAGTATATAAAAAAGTAAAAATTAAGAAGCAAAATAGTTTCGTAATCTCTCATCTCTATCTTCTAAATGAGAATGGCTATCATCCAATTGTCGTTGTAATTCCCCTACAATCGTTTCAAGGCGAGAAATAACTTGGTGTGCTTCGTTACACTGCTGAGTTTTGTCATACAATTCGCGCTCTATATCTTCATATTGATATCTATTATTATTTGTCTTAAGTGAAGTGGATCGAGATAAATTTAATCTTGGAATAGAGGAAGATCTTTCTTGTCTACCGTTTGCAAGCCGTCTAGAAAGTCGATGAGGTTGCTGTTGTTTATGATGCGATTTATTTTCCGAATAATCTGATATATGTTCTACAAGTCCATGATAGTGATCCTGATTACTTTGTTGTAATTCCTGTACATGTTGTTGTTTTTGTTGACCCATTTGATAAAGCTGTTCAGATAATTCACTAACTTCCAGAGTTAATTTAGCTTTATTTTCTAATAATTTTTGCAGAGAAGCCTTTTCTAAATCCATTTGCTGTAAAAGTGTATTTAATTCCTCCTTTACTTTTCCACTTTCATTTTGTTGTTGCTTAGTCTGTTCTTGTTGCCTGGCTAGTTCTTGTTGTTGATTCTGAGCGATTTGTTCCATTTCTTGTTTTAATAACGTTTCCATTGCTTTTAGTTCTATAATTTCATTTTTTTTCCCATCCAAGTCCTGTTCCAACGCCATCATTTCCTCTTCCATATTTTCCAATGTATTGAGACGCTCTTGATTATGTTGTAGTTGTAATTTTAAGTCTTCTATTTGATATTCACATTCCATAGCATGATCTGTCACACGTTGTAATTCTTTATTGTTTTCTCTAACAAATAAATCCATTTTTTTTGATTTTTGCTCTTCTTCATCCAAATGTTCCATTAAGACTTCGTGCTGTGTTTGTAACTCATGAATGGTATCTTTCAGTTTAGCGTTATTTTCCATTTGTTCATTACAAAGTTGCTGATGCTTTGTTAAGTTTTCTTCAAGCTGATTTATCTTTTCTACCAGACCTGTTTTTTCTTGGTTGAACAAACCCTTTTCCTTCAAGTGTTCCTGTCTCATATTTTCTAAACTTTGCCGTAGCTCTATTTTAGATGTATCCAATTGACTTTTTAGTTGTTCAATAGTTTGATGAGCTTGAAGTAATTCAGATTTTAAGGCAATGATTTCTTTTTCTTTTTCTTCTTTTTCCTTTTCTTTTTCATCTTTGATATAGTTAATATTACTATTAATGTCATTGAACTGCATAAGATCTGTTTTGATGTCGGGCCAGTATTGTGATAATAATTGTAATTCTCTTGTATTATCAGCAATCCTTTTATGTATATGTTTTAAAGTAATATGCTCACTATCTACTTCATTTTTCTCTTCTTTTTCTTCAGCAGTATTAAGAATATCCCAAGTCATAGTGGTAGTAGTTGTGGAGGTTGTGTTTGGTTTTTCTTGCTTTATAAAACAACCAATCATTATGCAACCTATTAAAAATATATCACTTGACCAAAAGAGAAAGCTTATAATAAAGAGTATGGTGAATGAATATATTCTTCTAGAAGAAGGATATAACCATGTTGACATAATAGTTAGATATATTTAATTATAATAAAAACAGGAGAAAAAGTAAGAGTGAGAGAACGAGAAAGAAAAAAAAAGATTTTCGTTTTTTGTTTAATGTATTTTAAAAGCCCGCTATTCTATTTCTTTTCTTTTTGGAACTAATCATAATAAATCAATTTCTATAGTAATAATCAATAAAGAAAAGTATCAAAGAAATATTATAATATTAAAACAAAAATGGCATTTTATTATATTATAGTATATTTAATATGGAATAATAATAATAACAGTAATAATAATAGCATATTACTAAAAAGAGAAGTGGAACGACAGGTCATTTTTAAAATGAAAAAGTCATTTTTTTTTATATCTGAGTTTTTATCGAAATCAACACGTGAATCAGAAAAAAATTAAAAAAGTAAAGTTTCGGTTCCCTTATCCTTTCCTTTCTTTTTCTTCTTCTTTTTCTTCTTTTCCCTTTCCTTTCATTATTTTACAACTTTGATTTAAAATATGTCGGTCAATAATAACAATAGTAAAATATATTCACAACCTATAAGACAACGTAAATCCAGTAGAGCAGCTTATGGTGAAAAGTTTGATGGTAAAATAGATAGTTTTATAAATATATAAATAAAGTTTATATGTATGTTGGAATACTCTGTAATAAACTATATAAATACCTATCTATCTATATGTTATATATTAATAGAATATATTATGCGAAGACAAAAACAGTTTGAAGAAGAACATAAAAGTGTATCTATATGGAATAGCCCTTTTTTAGTTATGTCCTATTTCATTATGTATGCTTTTTATGAAATTCGGTCTCTTTTTTTATATTTTTATAAACATGGTTGGCATACTCTTTTTCTTATAAATAGTATTATTATGGCTTGGATAGTTTGTCAAATAGATGGGCCTCACCAAGAAGTAAAGAAAACAATGGTTCATTATACAATAAAATAAGAATGAAAAGAATAAGGAAAGATGACACCTACTGATATACCTACTGACACACTTTTATTGTTATTTATAGTACGTAGCATCAATTATACGCCAATTTAAATGGTATGGGTACTGGATTTTATTAGGAGTTGCTTCCTCCATTGGCTTAGGTTCAGGACTACATACGTTTTTATTATTTTTAGGCCCTTATATTGCGGAAGTAACAATTGCCACGTATGAATGTAATGGATCATCCTTTTTAATAAGAAATATGATAACGTAAGAATACTGGCAGTAATATTTATAAAAGAAAATAGGATCATATTTGGGATGAACGATGGATACTAATATATATATATATTGAATAGTAATAGGTTAGAATGTTTAACACCCTCAATAAGTCAAGATAACATCGTTTCATTATGGTCAATATATAAAAATATACTTGGTGAAACATTTTTTTGGGGAATGGGTACAGCTTTAGGAGAGTTACCACCTTATTTTATGGCTAGAGCTGGTAAGTAAAGAGATCATATACTATATAAAATAATAATGATAATGATAATGATAATGATAAAACAAAAATAATATATATATATATATATATGTATATAAATATATATCTTTTGATTCATTTTTTTTAGTATGATGTATATTTAATCTATATATATATATATATATATATATATATACATATGTATATATACTAGTTGCATTATCTGGAGGAAAACATGAAGAACTACAAAAATTTGAATCGGATCTTCAAAATTCAAAACAACATGGTAGTTTAAAGGATATTATTACGTACTTTTTATACACTGGCATTCAACGATTGGGCTTTTTTGGAATTTTATTATTCGCATCTATCCCAAATCCATTATTTGATTTGGCTGGAATTACTTGTGGTAATTTTTTAGTTCCTTTTTCTACATTTTTTGGTGCTACTTTTGTAGGTAAAGCTTGTATAAAAGCCTCCATCCAGGTAATTTCATCATTATCATTATCATTCATTACATATTGTTATTATTAGTATTAAGATTATTCACTGTACTGTATTTTACTTATTTAGGCTTTTATCGTTATTTTAGCATTTTCTCGTAACACTTTATCAACGTTATTATCAGCATTAGAAACATCTGTTCCATATCTACATAATTTTATCTCTCAAATTATTAATGATCAAATTCATAAATTTGGTAAACATCATGACCATGAAGGCTCTGATAAGGTAATTAATATATAAAAAAAGGGTCGATGATATATATAAAAATTATTTAAAATTATACTAAATACATATATATATATATATATATATATATATTTTAAGGTAAACTTTTTTGGAATTGCCTGGAATACATTTTTATCTTTGATGATTGGATATTTTATTATTACTACAATTGAAACAGTTGGATTAAGTTTTATGAAACAGCAACATGAAGATGAAATCAACCATTTAAAAAATAAAAAAAAAAAGGAAGCAAAGAACGAAGATAGACCCATTACTAAATAATCCTATTAATATATCATATGCATATATACATATATATGTATAACTTTTATTTACTATTTTATTATAATTTTTTGTATAATTAATACTGCAAGCCACTTATATATATAATCAACCATACTAATAAATTAGAGCAAATACAAATAAGCAAATAAATATTATATAAAAAGAAAACTACGCTTTATGCCATTTGTATTTAACCCCCGCTTTTTTTACAATAATTTTTTTAAAAAAATTACTATGGCTGTGATATAAAATATAAATAAATAAAAAGCAAACGTTTCTATTACATATTGATATTACTATCTTCATTGTTCTTTTTATACTTGTATGTACCCAAGCTTTTTTACACTAGTTTGTACACTATTGTCTAATTATCGAAAAACTATTTCTTAGCCAAATAGCACCTCCTTTCAGAAGATAATCACTCCCAATAGTAGATATCTTCAATAAAGTATTAAAAATAATGAAAAATAAAGAAAGGTCTTTTTTATATTTATTTTGGTGTATCATATGATCTTGAAAGGTTGTACTCATTTCTTTTACTTTATTAATCATTGAATAAGGCAATGTATAAAAATGATTATTCTAATTTTATTTTTTATTATGCTTTATCGTCTAAAACATATATATATATATACCAAAATATAGCTAATTGTTTATATCAACTTCAATAATTTTAAAAAAATGCAATAATAAAACTGTAGTGGAAAAAAATTCAAGTGCCGCCACCTTTTTTATAAATTTTTATTTCACCACATCATTTTTTATATCCCCTCTAATTCTTTTTTTTTTTTTTTTT